>VUQI01019349.1:0-13703 GCA_015106735.1 Paratilapia polleni | reverse complement strand
AAGACCTCATAGTACCATATTATCCCAATAGAGCACTTGGCTCTCAGACTGCAGGCTTACTCGTGGTTCCTAGGGTATTTAAAAGTAGAATGGGAGGAAGAGCCTTCAGCTTTCAGGCCCCTCTCCTATGGAACCAGCTCCCAGTTTGGATTCAGGAGACAGACACCCTCTCTACTTTTAAGATTAGGCTTAAAACTTTCCTTTTTGATAGAGTTTATAGTTAGGGCTGGATCAGGTGACCCTCAACCATCCCTTAGTTTCTCTCCCCCATAAGTGTGTTTTTTGTGGGTTTTTTTTGGTCTCTCTCTTATATACACTGCTCAAAAAAACCAAAGAGAACACTCAATCATCACAGTATAACACCAAGTCTGACACACTTCAGGGACATCAGTCTGTCTAGTTAGGAAGCAGAAACCACTGTGAATCCATTTCACCTGCACAGGTGCAAATCAAAGTGACAACAGGTGCACTGGGGAGGCAACAACAACACAACTACCAAAAACAATGGTTTTGGCCACAGAGCATGGCTCTCTCCTTAGCCTCACTGACTTCTTTAGTTTTGCTTTTTGTCAGTATTCTTGTGACTGCTGGTAGGATGAGACGGTACCTGCAGCCATCACCTGATGCACTGCCTTCAGGTTTGGAAACCGTGGACTCCTCCACATGAAATTCAAGTCAGTTTGGTGCCACTGGCTACAAAAGGGAGAAAATGTTAGAAAATATTTAAGTAATATTTAAGTAAGCAGAAATCTTGAGAAAAATTAAGTTGAATTATTTTGAGTGTTTGGAAGATGCCTGTGCGGTTTTCTTCTGAAAACTGCTAAAGTAACTCAAAGCTGAGTAAGTAGGTTTATTTTTAAAGTTTAATCTCTTTAAATATTTTCGAGCATTTGTGCCTGTGTGGGTTTCCTGTGGATGTTTCCTCCCACCTTTGACCAGAGGTGTGTTAGGGTCCGCCCTCAGGTAACTTTGACAGTCAGAAATTTAATTTCCTCAATTCCAAGTGAATTTTGTATTTCTTTGCACTAATTTATGATGAAAATGCAGCAAATGACAATTCAACATATGCTGGAGGCTTTCCAAAGTGAGTCCTTTTATCTTCTTGGATGTTTTTATTGGGGGGATATGTCCCCTGTGTCCTATCTGACATATACTCCTATGCCTCCCACAGCCCTGTGATGGACTGCCAACCTGTCCTCTTGCCCTACCCTAAGTTGGACAAGTCATTAAGAAAATGGATGGATGGATGGATGTGCAGCTATCCACAGCTGTGTGGATTCCCAGCTGTAATGTTATGTAACTCTGCAGCCTGTCAGTCAGTCAGAACATGGCTTCCCTCTGCTTCCACGTCCACATACATGTTTTGCATGTTTATGAGCACGTCTGTGACTGTGAGTAGCGCCCTACTTTGTTTGTGTGGGTTGTGTGCATAAGAGAGAATAGAGTGTGAGTGTTTGCTGTGCGGGAACAGTTTGATCTTAAAGCTGCTGTGTTGAACATGCACATCGAGCGTAGGCTCTGAAACAGCTGCTCTGCATTCAGCTGGAAAACAGAAGATAACAATGAGGTTCAGGAAGATACATCAGAGAGAGAGGGAGAGAGATCCATGCAGCGCAGACAGACCTATGAAGGTCCGGCTCAACTGAAATGACTTCATTTCATTCACTATAATCAGCTCTCATTCCAACATCAACAGGAAGCTCAGCCCAGTTTTCCCAGGAATGAAGACACTTCTTGTTCAGTCCTGATGCTGTCCTTTGTACGCTGAGCTGGATGAGCTTGTAGCACCTCTCTGACTCTGAGCAGAGCTTTGAGGTCGGCTGTTCGGGTGAGAGTAAAATTCCTTGAAGAAGCTCAGCCTTTGCACAATCCCCCTTTTTCATTTAAGTCCATGAAGGAGTGACACGATCTCCCTGACAGTTTGAAAACGTGTAAATTTTATCATCATGCAAAATAAAACAGATTCTAAAAAACAGTCAGCCTTAAAGCCTTAAAGTGACAGGGTGTCGTGTCGCTCTGATATCTTTAATGGTAAAAATGTTTATCACCATGAATTTAAATCTCCTACAAGCTTTCAGAGTTTTTTACAGGAATTGGTCTGTTGGTGTGAGGATGATGGAAACTGTGTGAAATATATGCCTGTTTTTAACACTGTAGATTTGATTTGATTGTAATGTATTGGAAATTATTTCATAATGAGGCATCCCACCTGTCCTTCAGGTGTGGACTAACCACCTTACAGGAGTGGGCGTGGTTCAGGGAGGACTCAGGCAGGCACACCTGTTTCCCATCTCCAATCAATGGCAGTAATTAAACCTGGTGCTCTACTCATGTGGTAATGTAAATACAGGCCAAGTTCAACCTTGCAGGACTTACCTGCTTCCCTGTTACTTGGGTGCCTCGTATTTACACGCTTGTTTTCTCCCTCCTTGCAGAAATCTTGTGCCTGCCTCTGAAACTTGAACTTGAAACTGAAAACCTGCCTGATCCATTCTCACATGGTTTCAGCTGGAGACGTAGGTCCCAGTCACGCAGGCCTAGAGAAAAATGAGTATTTCCCAAGCAGTTGGTGAGTGGTTGCAGGCGGTGGCTTGCTGTGACCAGGTGAAATTGGTTGCAAAGAGGTATACAGTACTGCGGCAGAAATTTCCCTGTGATTGCTGCGGTCGTGCATAGTTTGCATGGAAGACACTAATGTGTCTGCAAACACTCGTTAACTAACCACCGAGCAGTAGCAAAACTTGAAAAAGTTGTGCATTTTGAAACATGTTGTTTTCAGGGGTTAGGCACAACTTTTACTTTGAAAACGAATGTTTGCGATCTTCAGTTTCATTACTGCTTAGAGAGTAGTTGGAGAGTGTTTGCAGACAGCTCTGTGTTAATTTGCAGAAACCGTTTAAATTTAACATCGCTCAGCTGATATTCTTACTGCATGTTAATATCTAAATAAATGTGTGTATTTTTCAGTTTCCAGTAAAATTTCATGCAGTTTCCATCTTCAAGCAGGTAGTGTCCAGTATGCACCCAGTCAGGTCCACATAGCGTGTTAATTCAGCCGTGACGACAGGGTCAGACAGGCTGGACTGATCATTTATCTACACTTTACTGAAAAAGCTGAACTTAAGTATCCACAGAGTTAAAACATTATCTGCCAGCTGCAGGGAATAACAGAGGGGTGTGTTATGCAGACACGGAAGCACCATATGAGGCATACTAAAGTCAGACTCATCGTGTACGTACTGTAGGTTCTCCTTTTGTCCTCATGAGGGGCGTTCCAGCTCGACACGTTTCTAAATGCACCACAGAAGATGTGTGCGTCACACATGGACAGCAGCAGCATCAGCACACCCCCATACCTTACCTATAAGAAGAAGCAGGCAGCCGGCAGATATTAGAATAAGCTCAGGGAGAGGCGTGCTGATTCCAATTAGCAGTCTGTTGTTTCACACTGTGGGCGATGGAGCTTGTTATTCCAAGCATGGAGAGAGTCTGAGGAGCACCACTCTGTGGCTCCCACCGTGCAATCAGCCTCTATGACTCTTTCATGCCCACCAAGCACTGATTGCTACATTCATCTGGAGCTACTCTCACTCTGTGAGGCGCTGCAGAGGTACATTTGTTAAGAAGAGTCGTGGACACCCGTGGAACGAGGTACAAAATGGGCCGACCTGCGGGCGGATGTTATGCCATGGCTGAGAGGGAATATGGCCATAATGATACCAGCAGAGAAAGGGTTAGATCCAGAAAAATAATCACAGTTTCTCTGCAATCATAATTTAAGCTATGAGTACTAATGCTATATCATAGGCAGTAATTATACGCCTTGATTAAAAACTAGGGGATTACAATGGAGGATTCAATTGCAGGCTGATGATGCCGACTCTTTGTTTTGCTTTTTGCTGCTCTGTGCATTGAGGGGATTTGCAGAAGAATCCAGGTGTTGCATCTAAAACAGCTTGATTGTGTACTTGTCAGATGAGTGCGTTTGGGTGGGTCTGATTGTTCTTTAGAGGGAATTATATTAACTAAACCCAGCTCCGTGACTACGCAGCACTACTGGCTCTGGATTGGATGTTAATATTTCTCAGTATACTTTTTGGATGATTGTCACAAATCCAGTAATCTGGAGCTGAGTGTTGGCCAAACATTATCAATGTCTCCTTTATACGAATGGATCAAAAGCTCCAGCAAGTAATGGCTGGAATTTTATGAGGGCATTAATTTATTTTAATTGAAATATCAGTGAGGACTAACCCTCATTTACTATGATGATGAGTCTTTAAAATAACATAAAACAAACCAAACAATAAAAGATAAAACACATAAAATAAGAACAATAATAACTAGCCACTGACTGTATATAAAAGATGGACATGTCTGATGGATGGAGGTACCTTAAACCTGCATTCTCTTGAATGTGCAGCAGGTGGTGACTCCTCTGGATGTAAAATGAAGTCCGTATAGAAGTCTCTGAGAAAATGAGCCTCCTGCTCATCTGATCTCTGAGCTCAGTAAACTCTTTCCTGATGAGTTTATAGTCTCAGTCGCTGGTTTCAGGTCTTATTGAATAAAACATGATGTTTATTTTAAAATTTAAGGTCCTGTTAGAGTCATAAAGGACCGTGGTTTGGTTTCAAAACACCAAGGCACTCAGCTCGAGGCTTCAAGATGGGAGTCCACTAACCAATGGGTGATGTCACAGTGGCTACATCCGTCTTCATATACAGTCTATGGCAGTGATTCCCAAAGCGTGGACTGTGATGTCATTTACAAGAACTTAATAAGTACTTTTTTAAAGTTTTACTTCCAATTTCACAACTATTCAGAGTGTCACAGTTTAAAGACAAAATCTCATGTTTTTCAGAATTTGTTTTCTATAACCAGCTTTTGAGTTTCAGTTACAGTTTTTTTTCCAGCCCTGAAAGTTTAATGTGGATATCTCCTGTACTTATGAAGTTATGCGGGCTCAAAAATGCTGGAAAAACGAATTAAAAAGTGCCAAATTTCAGCCCACCCATGTGTATTTCAAAGGCCTGTAACTCTGAACATATTCATAGTGTGAAGGTAAAATTTTGCATGGCTTCATTAAATATACTGAAGTTATTGTAAAAAAGAAATGAGCTGATTCGGAGTGGGTCAGGTGGGAGGTACTTACTGATGTGGATGTTCAGATTAAACATAAAGTTTCCAATAGTGAGCTCTGTTAATGTACAGTAATCCCTGTGAGCCAAAGGCTCAGACTGCACACTGCTCTCAACACTTCATTTATCACAGAGACACCATAAACATGATAAACATTAAACTTTCAGTACATTTACCATCTTAAATAACCTGTTTTCCAGCTCTTTTCCTGCTCTGTCCTGCATGTTTATGCGTGGCAGCTGACATGGACATAAATGAGACTTCTTGTTTCAGAAACACTAGAGCTGCATGTTTAAAGTGGTCCATTTCTTCTTCTCCTGTTTTATATCTCCTGTACAGTGGTGGATGTTCATATTAAACATGACTGGAGTTTCAATAATGAGGTCGGTGTATGTACAGTGATCCCTGTGAGCCAAATGCTTAGGCTGCAGACTGCTTTAAACGCTCAGTTTCAGATGGCCAACCTTACAGATCTTGGTACAGATCCGTTGTATCTTTGATGAAGTTCTCAGTCTGCCTGCCTCTCTCCGGATGCTGTATCTTGGGGTTGAAGGGCTCTGACAGTCAGATTGCCGCTGGACAGAAAAGACCTCTGGGCCAGGAAGAAAGTGACAAGAGTAAAGGATGGATGGGTGAAATGAGGAATGGACGGAGGGTGGCATAGATAGATGGAGAGGCTGAATGGTCTGAGGGAAATAAGAAGGGAGGGATGAAATAATGGACGGGGGAGTGCGGAAACGCTAAAGGCATGGAGGGAGTAAAATGCACTGATGGATGGAGGAAGACAAGCGGATGGATGGGTGGCAGGAGAAGTGGTGAGAGAGGAGTGGCTAGGACTTGTTGATGGGATAGACAGGTGGTAGATGAGCGAGTATTAAAGGTAGGCAGAGATGCACGAAGACTCTGGGATAATGGAACGATGGGATGAAGGATTGGGATTTTACAGTCTGCTGACAGACTCTGGGAGATGGACAGTCATGTCAAATTCACCGTGGCTTCAACAAGACCAACATCAAGAGAACAGAAACAGAAATTAAAAGTAAAATGTGTCCCTCTTTCAGGAGTAAAGGAGATCAGAGTAATTTATCATATACTGACATGTCAAATTTAGCCACAGCTGAATGCTGAGAGCTGAAATTTAAATACCAGAGAACATTAACTCCGATAACCACCTGCCTGAAGGTGATGTTCTGAAGGTGATATGATGCTTCTCTTTGTGATGTCCTGACTTCCAGAGTGCGGCAGAGGTCTGATGAGTTTCATCAGCAGTGAGGAGTGGCCTCACATGGATTTAAGGATTTTATTTGGATGTTATTTAGCATTAGTCAGCAGGTATCAGAAAACCTGCAGTTCCTCTAATGTCCACTTGAGGCTCCACAAGTGAGTCTTGGTTGATAAACCTGCAAGCGATGCCATCGCTAGCTGTAATCTCCGTGTACACGCCAAGATGGAAAATTTGTGTCCATGAACACAATTAAAATCCATGCGTTTTTCATGCATTCATTTGAACCCTGACACGCATTTATTTTCACTTTCTTCTTGCTGCTGGGACACAGTTAACACGTTTGAATGATGACAGTCAGTCAGTTTCCTGGTTTAACAGGTTTTTCTACCTCATTTGAACCAAAATGGACGCTGCAGAGTGAAAGGACCTCTGCATGCAGACAGAAAGACAGGCAGAGGTCTGGATGGAGTAGATGGAGGGTATGTCCAGAGGCTTAATGCGCCCTGAAAGCTACAGGACATTACCGATGTGAGCGGGTTGATCCAAATTGCACCCCATGGGACCACAGAAGCGCTGCACCCCTGGAAGACCTCACGGCTCATTGAAAGGGGTCAGAAGCGAGGCGCTCTGCTCCATTTAGCAGCCTGCTGATGATGGATGAATGAAGGGAGGGAGTGATGGAGAAGAGAAGCCGTGCCCCCCCTGAGCGCACCGTGAGGGGAACACGGCGCCACCAGGGACCTGCTCTCGGAGCCGTGAATGGTGGTAATGGGTGGTAATGGGAGCAGACACAGGTGGAGTCAAAGGTGATGGCACTGTTTTAGGTCGGCATTCCCCAAAGCTTTTAGACTCTGAGTGGAAGACCGAGTGATGGCATACTGCACAGGACTTTAAATAATGTGCTTTTTATTATCATAAAATGGGTTTCTGAATAGAGAAAACTAAAAGTACATTAAAATACAGAATCTTTTAAAAAATCCTCTTTGATTAGAGCTCAGTGGGTTCATATGATTTAACAGAATCAAATTCAAGGATCAGCTAAAATGAAGGAACGTTTGTGGTTTCAGGGTCGTTACAGGTGCACAGGTGTAGGTAGGTAGGTAGGTATAGGTGTAACCTGGGCTGGATTATCTGATGGCATTTTGGGCACGTGCCCAGTGGTCCATGCACAGGTGGGGGGCCTGATCAAGAGGCAAAAACAAAGCAAACAAGGAAAAATATGTCTTAAATTTTTGGTTTTGAAACCATATATTATTAAAAAATGTTTATCTATTTTTTTCATGATAAAAACCAGTTGGTAGAATACAGTAGAGTAATCTGTGTTACTCTACTGTGTAATCTACCCGCCCCTTTTTCTCTACGCTGCCAAGGCCGTCAGTCTCCACCAAACTCAGCTGGTATCAGTCATACAGTACTGCCAAATGAATGAAACAAGTAGAAGTTGGTTTTCGAATAAATGAGGAAAACGAGACAAAGAAGAGAGGCGACTCTGACCCGTCTTTTATGGAACCGACAGTCATTTTATTCATCACAATCAGGATAAAAACAATAGAGTTAACATGGCTGTAACAGCAGCTCACAGCTGCAGTGGATTTACACTCTGAAGCTCTGCCTGCTTCATTTTCAGTTAAATCTCTCATATTTCAAAGGAAGTGACTGGTTATATAGATTAGTTACACAGTACTGTGCAAAAGTCTTCAGCCACTACTCATTTCTTTATATTTTGCTTCCAAGCAGCCAGACTTTCTTGTATTTTTTTTAAGTGCTCTTGAGCAGCAGTTCTCCAGGCTTTCTGAAGTTCTTTCAGAGTTTTTCTTTGGACATTGGCTGCTTTTTCACTCATTTTCAGTCCAGTCCTTGTACCTGACCATTTTCAGAGGAATGTTCTTTTTGTTTATGCCACTTAACACTGACCTATGAATCATTCAAGCATAAAAAAGGCGTCTAATTCAAGGGATGAACTAGTGTTGTGTCTACATAGCCTGTCGCAAAAACACACCTTTTTTTTCCCCCCCATTTTTTTAGATGAATCTATGAAAAAAAAGAAGCCTCATCAAAAATGGTCTCAGTGGAAGGGTGGCTGTCAAGAAGCCATTCTTAAGGAAGGGAAACGGGGAGAAAAGGCTGAGGTATGCCAAACGAAACAGGAACTGGACTGAAAATCAGTTGTAACAGGTCTTATGGAGTGATGAATATGTATGGAGGAGGTCAGAGAGAGGTACAACAGTGAGTGTCTACAGCCATCTGTAAAACACAGAGGCTACTTGATGGTTTGGGACTGCATTTCAGCCAGTGGTGTTGGTGTTAAAACTGATCAAACCATGCAATACCATCTGGAAAGCATCTGATTGGCAACAGCTTCATTTTTCAGCATGACAATGATCCCAAACACACTGCCAATACAGTAAAAGTATACCTGGGTAGAAAAACACACAATGAAACACTATCAGTCATGGATTGGCCTCCCCAGACTCTGGACATCAACATTATTGAAGCAGTGTGGGATCATCTGACAGAGAACAGAACAAAAGGCAGCCAACATCCAAAGAAGAGCTTTGAATGTCCTTCAAGACGTCCGGAGAACTATTCCTGAAGACTGTTTAAAGAAATGACAAGAAAGATTGCCTAAGAGAGTTCAGACTGTGTTGAAGAATAAATGTGGTCATACCAGATATTGACATTCAAGCTCGTTAGAATTGTAGAAACTGTTTTTGCCTTTTATACTGTATTTTCTTATATATATGCACATTTCATTAAATTGTGCACCTATTTACCATTTTCCTAGCAAAATAGTAAGAAATGAGGGGTGGCTCAGGACTTTTGCACAGTACTGTATGTTGAACTTGCTTCAAAATAGCCAGGTAGTACACCCCTCCGGTCTGGAGCAGGTTATGTTGACCACTTAACTGATGAAAGCAGACAACCTTGGAGAAACACTGAAACACTGCCCCATTCTCTCAAACACTTTATCTCTTGAAGATAACTGACGCTGGCATTTCCTCAAATTTGATACCAAAGTTCACTTGGACTCAAAGATAAGAAATTAGTGGTCAAAGCTCACTGTGACATTAAGAAATCTAAGTCAAATCTAAGTCAAGAGCACACGCTGATGAAATTTCACACAAATGGATAAAAATATGAAGTGATGGTATTGTATATCCATTATATCAGACATAAATGTGGACTGCAGCTTAACTTGGTAGAGGCATATAATGCAAGATGGCAACTGTAGTTGTTTATCTTTTACACTAACTTTTAATGCTGCAGTGATTTGGCAGCTAGAATTTAAAAGGGTTCAAAAGGTAAAACATTTTTCAAATTTGATTGTATTCTAAAGTTGGCATTAATTATGTATATTTTTTGCTTTTCTTGTGCAGCACCATCTCCTCAGCCTTCAACTCTTTAGCTACTGTAACAATGGAAGACCTCATCAAACCGCAGTACCCTGCCATGACAGAGGCAAGAGCAACCCTGCTGTCCAAAGCTTTAGGTCAGCTCTCTGAAGCTTTAAATTCTGCAATGTGTGAATCAAAGAGGTGAATTAAATGATGCTTTGAGTCTAAAGTTTAAACTTGTGTCTCCTTAATAAGCTATGTCCTATGGGCTGCTGTGCCTGGCCATGGCCTATCTTACTCACCTCATGGGTGATTCAGTTTTACAGGTAAGCTCACATCATGTATGATCTTATAATAACCAACATATCTCAATAATTTGCTTGTTTATCATGTTTGAACTCCAGGTGGCTTTGAAAATCTTCGGCATGGTTGGTGGACCTATTCTCGGTCTGTTTTGTCTCGGGATGTTCTTCCCATGGGCCAACTCCATTGTAAGTTGAATCTTAACTTGTGGCTTCTTATCACTGTCTTACTATTGACAAGAACCGTGAAGACATCTAACGAGAAAATTTTGGAAAATGAAAGTGCTTTACAATAATAAGTAATGTCTTTTCTTGCTCATTGTTTACAGGGAGCTGTGGCAGGTCTGGGTGCAGGACTGGTTGTGGCTTTCTGGGTCGGCATCGGGAGCATTCTCACTCGTAGCTTTGGCACAGGGCCGCTAACGCTTGAATGCGGAGCCAACGTGACTACTGCTATTCAGATGGCATTCAGCAATGTCACTCTGAGGTATGAATCGCTCCAACCACACAGTGTGACCTGTCCTCAATGTGGTCATTTCTAAACTTAATCATCTCTTCGTTCTTCAGCCAACCCTCTGGACTGGAGAGATTTTATTCATTGTCCTACATGTGGTACAGTGCATTTAACTGCACCACTGTCATTCTAATAGGCCTAATCGTCAGCTTTTTCACAGGTAGGTGAGTTTTTATATACGTGCACATCCTCTTTATCATCCATAGCTTTTCTTTGTACCATTTTTATAATAAATTTAAATTTATGTTTCTGTTTAGGCCCAACGAAGGAAGAAAATGTGACACCAGGAACAACCTATCCCTTATTAGGGAAACTTTTTGGTTTTCTACCTGAACACCTGAAAAAGAAGCTCTGCTGTGTGACTCCTCTGGGACAAAATGTGAGTAAAATTTAATAGCCAAAAACCTTACAACAATATTTTTCTTAACTATATATACAACATATTTACAATAAAATAAAAATAAAAGCACAGTGTAAAGATGGTAGCACAATAGTGTGTTCGCCTGTAACACAGAGGTGACCTGTTTTACAGTGTCATGTTGAAATGTGTGCTAGATTTTTGCAGAGTAGGTTTTTTATAACATCGGAGCTGAGAGAGCAGATATGGAGCGGTGGAAGAGATTTTCCATGAACATCTCCAGATTCTCACAAGTACAGTTCCATCCTTCTGAATTAGTTTATATATCCTTCGGGCACCTCTGGTAGTAATACTGCTTCCCCTGCTTTCCCAAAGTTAATCTCAATATTATGGCTAAATGCATGTATGTATGTATGTTATTCAGATTTACTAAGCATCATTTAGAGTCAAAGTTCAGTAGCTTGTAGCAGTCGTCCATTGAAACAGCATATGGAAATGTGTAATGTAAGACTGACAAAAAACAAACCACTGGTCTGTCTGGTTTTTGTATGATCTCGCTTTGCATTGCAGTCAAATTCTGTTTTGTTAATGCTAGTTAAACTTACCTCATAAACATATGTAAAATACATATGTGCTTCAGTCCGTGGTTTGTTTCCATTTGAAAATTGAAAGGGCAACTCTTAAATAAATTAAATTCTGATTTCAAAGTGATTTTTCTTTTAAATCATTTGTAGTTAAAAATGGCTAAAAACTACTTTAGCTTTAGGTGCATTCAGCACTTCCTTGTGGAGGTCCTTCCCTGGTTTATATGTAGCCGAGAAAACAAAGACTATATGAACTGAGTCTGGATTACATCTGGATATGGGACAGAGTTCTGAGTATCTCATGGGAATGTTTTGTATGTTTTTTGTCTTGTCTTGTTCTGCTTTAGGGGTCAGTGATTGCACGTTAGCTTATTGCCTGGCTCACACCTCGCTAATTGTGTGTTTCACTAAAGACCAATGATGGAAGGACTAATCCACTAACTGAGTGACAGATTGATTGAAGGACAAATGAACTGATTTACTGTAGATATCAAACCTGAATACAGTTCAGATAGTTTTGCTGCACTCCTGAAACACATACTGATCAGCACTGAACTCCGTGTTAAAAATGAAAACTTGTGCTGCTCATTTGTTGTTTGTTAGTGGGTAAATGTATGAAGCAATATCTTTTTACAGAAAGGTACAGGATTCTAGGTTGTGACTCTTGCAGTGTTGAATGGTTGATCCACCACTTTAGTAAAATGATGCCTGACACAACCCACCCAGGGATTTGGGTCTCCTCCCAGTCTTGAAGTGGGGATCTTTCGTGTGTTAGGCAAACGTGTAAACCACTTCATCATACCAAAGTGGTTGATTCACCACTTTAGTAAAGACTGAAATATTTCAACAGTTTTAAAAAAATTTAAAACTGCACTCTAATGCTACTTGGGATTAGAAAGGTAAATTGTAATATCTGTGTCCATCCCCACTGTTAATCTAGTGCTGTCTTCAGGTCAAATGTTTATTTCTTACCGTCTGTAAAAGTAATTACTATCAGTGCTAGCTGTAATGTTTAGTGTTTACTTAGCCAAACTAACATGATGAAAATAATTAAAATTATCACTGTTAAATATGATTGGGTTTTTTGTGTTTTATAACAGGTATGAATATGTGATGAAATCAGTTTATTAACCTGCCCTTATATGTTAATCTTTTGACTTATTTTTACAGCTTGCAGCACCGCAGAGGCCGCCTTCACAACACAAAGAAGATAATGGACTGGCATTCCCACAAGAGGATGAACCATCATTGGAAGAGATGGGAAGTTTTCTTCCCGAGGCTCACACACCTTTTGTAGAGTATGAAACAGCAGTGTGATGTCAAACTGTCACAAGAGGCTAGATATCATCTTTACACGAAGAGCTTGGACTAAAACATTTACATGTATGAAGCAGGACTGTCATTCAGATTTGATCGAGTGCTGCAGCAGTCAAAGCTAAACAAATTTTCTTTCAACACTAGGGTTTGTTTTTAATATTCTGTTTGTCAGAAGACTCAGCTGAATCTATCAGTGTTACAGGTAGTCATGTCTTATTTACATGCTACATGTAGTTGTCAGCTTCATGTGCATGATTGTTGATGTAGAGGGGACCTGTTATGCACATTTCCAGCATTTCCAGAGTCTACTAGACCTTGATTGACCTTGTTTATCTTATACTAGGCCTTGAGGGCAGCCTCTCAGTTCATCCTCAGTTTTAGCTCCTCTACCTTTAAGCCAACTGTCTTCTAATTGGCTGCCCCTCAAAAACAGCAGGTAGTTGGGGCTGCTGTACATACAGCCAGAGCTGAGTGCCTGAGATGACCTGAGATGACTCTCACATAGACCCAAGAGTTGAAAAAAACTTTCACAAACGGTCATCTGAAGCAGTCCGAAGCCTGAGCTTTTAGCTCACAGGGATCACTTGCACATACACCGATTAGGCATAACATTATGACCACCTGCCTAATATTGTGTTGGTCCCCCTTTTGCTGACCATACGCAACAAGCGGCGATGTACTTTGTATTCTGACACCTTTCTTTCAGAACCAACATTAACTTCTTCGGCAATTTGACCTACAGTAGATCACACGGGCCAGCCTTCGCTCCCCACGTGCATCAATGAGTCTTGGCCACTCATGACCCTGTCGCCAGTTCGCCACTGTTCCTTCCTTGGACCACTTTTGATAGATACTGACCACTGCAGACCGGGAACACCCCACAAGAGGTACAGTTTTGGAGATGCTCTGACCCAGTCGTCTACCTA
>VUQI01019347.1:0-10181 GCA_015106735.1 Paratilapia polleni | reverse complement strand
ATTCCGATGGCGAGTCCAGCAGCTGCTTTTTCCTTCTTTTCTTTTCTTTTTTTTTTTTTTTTTCCCTTTCTTTTTTTTTTTTTTTAATTGGGTTTAATTTACTCAAGCATAATAGAATTTTTTTTTGATTCTCAAATGTTCAGAAAAAAGAGGAAAACATTTTATTCTGTCAAATATAATAACACAGACTCACTGTCTCTATCAGCTGTACATCTATCAGTCTTACTTCGATGTGAGACTGGGCTCTTCTTGGAACATGCTTCCACATGACACACCCATTCCAGTAGGTTGAGAATATATAAAACAATACTATAGCAACACAATACATCACAATAACATTGATTTGCAATTGTGATTCTCTGTGTCTGCTGTGCATGCATTCAAACTCCTCTTTCTAATACACTCTGGGATTTCTATGAAGCCCATTTAAAGGTGAGAGCTCTGTGGGATTTTGCAGTAAAGAGTGCTTTGAGCCATGTCCGTGTTTAAGCCAGTCATATGTTGGTGTGTATACACGAGTGAAAGCAAAGGGTCAACCTTTAGACTGTATATAGCATCACTAGGCATTTTTCACTGTGAAAGTCTTTGGTATGATACTCTGATTTTTAAAATAAAACTGTCTTCTCTGCTCAAAGCAGTACAGTAGCATCCCTAAATAAATCCTTGCTGTCTATAATAATAAAGGTAATTCACATAATAGGAATAATGTTTCCTGCAAGACTACACTGAGAACAGGGTGTTTTACAACCACTAGTCTGGGAGAAAGGGAAAAAAAAAAACCCTCAGATACCTTTAAATATTAGTTGTATGGACTTTATTGGACCGCAACAAGAAAAAGCTGCTCTATTTTAAGTACTATTCAAAACTCTGTGACTCGATTTTTGTCTCAGAATTCATACTGGTGTCAAAATGTGTTTTGTTGTGATTACAAACAGGGCATGTGTTTGTTTCCAGACTGCAACGGGTAAGAACCTAATCTACATATTTATAACTCTGTTTGATATTATTAATTTTATCTTTGATATATGCATTGGTGTGTGTGTGTTTCTGATTGATGTGCATTATGCTTCATCTCAGCATAAACTGTGAGTGAAGATTAAAGGAAAATGGGGATTCAGCAGAACGCTCTTCGAGTTGGCTCACACGTAAGCAAGATAAGTGAAAACAAAAATGCACACACATACACACCGTCACATGCACGCACGCACCACACACACACGCAGTGACTGAATCTTTTTCACATTTGTTTCATCTGGCTGATCTGTTGATCTGTGTTTATTTAAAAATCAGAAACACTGCAGATGTCGGATAACCCTTGGCTTCTTTCCCTCTCTGTTTCTCAAATTTATATGAGCTTCATCAGCACGAAATATTTTAGCATCTGTTTGCCAAAGAACATAGTGACAATCCTGAAGAATGATAAATCATTCAGGAAAATGCCATCACGAAATTACAGTCAATTAATCAACAAGCATTTTATTATTATTTGTCTTTCCTGTCTCCATTTAAAAAGGAGGTCATTTGTCTCTGTTCTACTTCTACCTCTTTCGCTCTCCCTCTTAGTCACTTATCATCTTATTGAAATCTGCATGCAACAATATCCATCATATGTAATCATACTATGAAATCCTGACTCGGGCATAATGATATGAGCATTATTTAGACAGAGACGCAAATTATGTTTTAAATCAGAATGCTAACACAGCGTGCTTGTTACTAATGGGATATGATGCAGTAGTAGCACTTTTAGCCAACGGCCTGCATGTTTAACCCAGCAGCCTTCACTGATGTTCATTTTAAATGTGTGGCCAATAATCAGTGTTGAACATGTCATTCCAGTATTTACGAAGAGAAGAAAATTTGGCCAATAACACTCTGTCACCATCAATGAAAAGAGCTTTAAAATCAAAATACAATCACATAGTAGAAGCAGTATGAACATAGTATTGCACCAATGCCAATGTAAAAATGATATGGCAATTTCTATAAGTCATTTCATCTGTTACCAATGTGCTTTTTTTGTATTTCACGTGTTATTTCTTGCCACATACTCTCTACTTACTTTGTTGATTTATCCCAGTTTTACCACTGAGTTGACAGCAGGTCGCAGCAGGTGTGATTCAAAATTTCCATGAAAGTGAATTGACAGAGGATTGGATTAAATAAAAATGAAAGAACAGAGAAGAAACCTTATGGTATAATATCAAGAGGGGAATTTGTGGATATTTTGTGCAAGAGTACATGTGTGTTTCCTCAGAAAAGCCAGAGTTGTACCATGCAAAAGACTCAATAAATAGTGAATATGCTGACTCAGGGAAAAAAAACAAAGTAATATACAATATTTAGCACACACTAACTTCTCAAATTGTGCAAAGTATGTATACAGACAAATTAAAGTGTTTTCTCATAAGTTAATAAAAGTTTTGTTTATATTTGGTAAAAAAAAATGGTTTGTGTCCTTGAAGACTAACAAATAGATTGAATTTATTTCCTTTGGCAAAGCGTAATAGGGAAAACTGTAGCCCCACTCAGAGGAAAACATTTCAATACTGCTGTTAGTCCTGTAAGCATGAGCCAATCTCTAATCTGTTATGCATAGCACCATGAAGAGGGTATTTTAAACAATGCTCAAATACACCACTCACAACTTAATAAATATAAAATAATGTAATTCCCACAAAACTAGTCAATAGACTAGACAATAGACAGACTAGAATAATGAGTTTATGAGTACTAATTTCCTTGTCTCATGTTATCAATGCACATTTATTTTTTTCTTTTCCCATGCTATTTCAAGCCATGTAGTCTCCACTCACTGTGCAGGTTAATCTATGCCCATACATAAACATCAAGCCCCACCTTAACATGCTTACTGTCCAGCCCAGTCTCATAGTAAAATGTGGCACAAACCTGAATTGTTGCATTTTTTTCACAGTCAGCACAAATTTGTAACTGATGTATTTAGTAGGAAGTATGCAGGTATTTTGTGTCTGCAGCAGATATTTTGTCCAGACTCCTCATTGGGGACATGTCCCCATGGCAGCCAAGAACACAGCTTTAAAAGAAGTGGCAGCCGTTTTATTGTAATCCAAGCCATGGTCTTTTAATGCCTAAAGCTAACCAGTTTATTTTGAATTAATAACAGAAAAATACAAATGATGTACTCTGTAATGTGTATGACTTGAACTCGGACCTCTGATATGCGTGGCAAAACTATTCCCTCCGCCACCAATCCCTCCAACCTCCAAATGTGGCTTTTCTCACCATGTAAAAATGGAAAATAATAATTTAATGTACATGAAACGAATCAGTAGAATCAGTACATAAGAGACTGGTCAGATGAAAAATCATATGCAGGGACACAAAAATAATGTTGGGAATTTAGTGTTCAGGAACATGAAAAAAAAAGACAATCAAATTTGTGTCCAGAAGCACAAAACAGTAGATTAGAGGTCGTGACTATTTCACAAACTTCCATAAGTGTAATCTACCAACCGTATTTATGCCAGTTAAAGCACTTTGAATAGTATATCATTACATTTTTTGTTGTTTTACAGTATATACAGATTTAGTAGTTTAATTTACTAAGTTTTAAGTTTTTTTAAGATAATTTTTCTTATATGTTGGTCTAAATTCTGTTTCACCTAACTGCTGGAATAAAAGTTCATGTATTATCACTGTTCAGTAGAAACTTTCTCTCTTTAAATTTGATGTTTTCACATGCTTATCTTAAGGGCTCATAAAACCTTATCAAAACCCACTGGATTGTGGAAAAATGCATTTTCATCAAGCTTAAAAAAACAGCTTTCTGAGTTTGTTGACAGATTCTTACTGATAGTACAGTTGATTGTGAACCTCAGGTCTCTGAATCTTCCTGTATCCTCAACAAAATACTCAGTGTATGACCTCAGCACAACCTAATTAAGCTTTTATTTACATTTTAATTGTATTATGACAATAAATAGCTTGACTTGTGCATTTTTTTACATTAGAATAAAGCATTTTAATACAGCCATTGTCTATTCATTCTCTGTTCTCACTTTTTCTGTAATTATTGGATGTGCAGACAGCACTCCTGTCTACTGGCAGTTGGGGATACTTAATTAACAGGCATAGCTGTAGAATGCTACCAGAATACGATAGTGTGCATTAATGCAATAGCATCCTGTAAATTAAGAAGTCACATTGCTTAAAAGATAAAAATCATAAATGTTTTCATGGTTTAGGGAAAATTAGGACTTGTGCTCATTGACATCTTGGGGCAATACCTTTAAAAGTGGGCGCACTGGCAGGTGAGGCAGACTTAAGGCTGAGTATAGACTTTATTTCTAACAAGACATTGCTCATCTTTTCTTGTTGTAATTGTTGCTCATTTATGTGAGGTCATGACAAACTGGAACAGGTGATTATGCCACAGTACAGAAGGTGGTAGGGAGCCATTTGTCACTGAGATATTAGTTTTACCAGGAGCCATAGGGAAATATAACATTGGGGCTCTAGTTATATTGTAATTGCTCCATGATTGATAATGCACTCTGTTTGGACTCTGTAGGTTTAAAGTCCAGGACAACAATCCCACTTGTTCTTTATGACATCACCCCTTGAGGATTATAATACAGACTTATTTTCCAATGCAAGCAGTACAAGTATGAACTAATACAAAGTGATGGATGGAAGCATCTGAGTTATTTGGGAGTCCAGTTCACTGTTTCTGGCTGGCATCAGCTTTGTATGTCCTGATCCATGGGCACTAATAAATGACTTGTATAAAACACATCTTGTGACAGCATGAATCAAAAAATTAAAAACATAATAATTAACCTGTGGCACACAAAAAGAGAACACATATAAGCCTTCACCATTATACCTGGAACACTTGTTTTATCAGTAATAAACATCTTCTATGGGCTTGTCTGATAGTGAAGTCAATAGCAAGCAGGCAGTTCACATGACTCCCTCAGGTATGTGGGGCTTGCACTGAACACAATTAATTACTGAGCCCTTAACACAACTTTTAGGAATTGTATAAAGGAATCAGCATATAACTGGTGAGTTGCATGTGTGTTTGTGTCTGTGTGTGCAAGTCTGTCTTAGTCTTACCTTAATGGAAGTAGACTGGTGGTCTGATGGGAGGATCGGTAAAAACAAAGAGAATAATGAATAATGCAGGAATTGTGCGCATAAACACACAGAAATGCGTCAGGGTTTCCCAGTGCATGTTTCAGTGTATGTGTATGTGTGAGACAGGAGAGGATGAGCGAATTTATGTGAAGGGTCCATTGCAGGGTCCACATTATCCCCTAAAGGGCAGCAGGATGTTTTTGACTGTGTTTCCATGGAAATAAAGGGGTTTTAGTTTAGAGAGAGGGTGGCAGGTAGAGGCAGAAAGAAAAGAAAGACTCTCCAATGAATATTAATGACAGTCATACAGTGTGGAGCAAAGAGTCTCTGTGACTTTGTCAAATATCAGTGTGATATAACAGCAGCTGGCTGGCTTCACCACCACAAGCTTCAAACTATGGGATTGTGAAGACTTGTCTTAAATATGTTTGTTACGGGGAAGAATCCATTTTTACATTTTCATTCCCCAGCTCTACATTACATTTGAAGCGTTTGAGGAAAATATGTTGTGTAAGATACCAAATGATAGCAAATAAAAACAGTTGTCAAGGTGGTTTAAAGATGCCATCAGTAAAATTAGCAACTTAATATGCTGCTGCGACTAGCAAGCATCGTTTTTCTTTTTTGTTTTTCTTTGTTGTTTTTCTTTGTTTATGTTATGTTTGTTTGTTTTAACACAATCACGGTCATTCATCAGTCTCACTTGATTAATCATTAATTTATCATTACATAAAAATAAGCACTGTATTACAAGGTAAAACAATTATTTTGATAAAAAGTTAATGCATTGTTCTCAGCTTTTCAAAGCATAACATTTTTTTCAAAATGCAATCCGGAGTTACAAAGTTTGGTTTTGAAAATTTGAAGCGTTGTTGAGATATTATATCTTTTCCTGTTTGCCAGCTTTGCTTATGTGTGAGGCACAAATGCTTTTGAAAATCAAAAATCCCTGTGGTAAATTTTGTGGGTTGTAGTCTAAAGATCATTTGTTCCGTTTTTGTTGAAGACTCAAAAAAAATTCTTGCATGTGAAATCTTTTTCTGGAAATCCAGTATTCAGTAACTCCTCATCAAACTAGGATTGCTGGGGGCTGGTGTTTATTCAAGCAGACATTAGGCAAGAGGTGGAGTACACTCTGAACTTGTCACCAGTCCATCACAAGGCTGCCAGAAATTCCAGTATGTTGGAAAGTGACATTTTTAGGTGCTTTGAACTTGGTTTCAAGGTTCCACAGTTTATTTGCATAAACATGCCTTTAACGTCAGTGCTTTGGTGGTGCTAGAGTGCTCGAGGCACAAACATAAAACTTGGTGATAATGATTAGGGGACTGTCCCCAGTCAATGTCCCAAATTTCAAAACTTTTTACCATATAGCCTAATGGCTCCTAGACTTCAGTGGCAAAAGAATAAGGAAGAAGAATTTTATCGAAAAGGAAAAAACAAAACAAAACACTTAACCGCTCACTAATTAATTTGTTATTGAGACCATTTTTCTGAAATTTGCATTGTGCCTTGTGATGGTCAATCCTGCAGGATTTACTATTTGTTTGTTAGCTTCAGCATGAGAGTTACGTTTGCTTATGTCTTTGATTGCACAATTGGGTAGGGAATTTTAGCTGCTATGTGTTACCAGCAGAAAACTGTAATGTAGACTGTTTTATGGTTTGTAGAAGTTAAAGTGGCATGACTGGAAGAGAGGACCCTGGAATGAAATAAACTCCCTTTCATGTAAACTTGTGGGTTTCAACAGTGGGGATCAGTGATTGGTTGTTAGGTATGTACATCTCTTGTCTTAAGCTGTTGCAAGTAGTTGAGCCAGAGAACCACAGTCACATTAGAGCAAATTCCCTGTGCAATCTTCAACTCTACTCAAAAAGAGACGTCAAGGTTCAAGAAGTAGCTAATTGTATATCTGTTCTAGGTGTAATTAAGGCACACAATAATGTACGGCATATTAGCAGTCTACATTGTATATTTTACCTATGTTACAGTTGCTTTTCAGAGGATAGTTTTTCAACAAAAATAACCCAGTGTCTGTTCTGTAATGCACAATGACATTTTCCTGCAAAACTAGACCGCATTAAACAATTAAATTCAAGCAGCGTGGGTTGCAGTTAACGCAAAATTGATGTATACACCAGGCTAGAAATGCCAGCTATTTTCAAGCTTTATAAAGAAGGCTGAATAAGAACTTCTTTGGCAGTGCCCAGCTGTTTAGTACAATCATAGTCTCCTACTGTCGGCCACTGAGCAGCTCCACTGGAGCGGTCAGGGGAGTTCAGCAGTTTGCTTAAAGGCAGCACAAAAGTAGTTACTGTGAAGGTTTGAGTGTTCCTGATTAATTTTCCTGTCAGCCCTGTAAGTTTAGGGTAAGTCTTTCTAGAGAAATAAAACCTTCACATTCATTCTGAAATAGTGGTAGCAGGACAGGCACCTCACTCTGACAAATTCTTCTGATACACACACAACAGGGGCAACTTGTGACCTATCCATCTCTTCTATGTCTTTCCCCTTTCTTCGAATGTTTTGGTTCCTTCCAGAAATCTGGGCATGAACGGTGTCATCCAGGTCAGGATGTCTGGACTCAGCACCAGTCTCCAGTGCCACTGTGATAACATGCCAGCATGCATGTTATCATTCAAAGAACAGCCACATCATGCCCAGAAGAGGTCCTGATACTGAAATACATTCATTTGTTTTCCAATTTCATTTTATTTCCAAACACATCCACATGAGATTATAATGTCAGCACATCTCTTGGTTAACACGTTACACGAATCCTTCTCAAAAAAGTCTGGCTTTCTGATGTACTATGTCCTGAGAAAAGAGAGAAAACAATGACCCCATCATTCTCATTCATTACGTCACTACTGTTATATAATAAAGCAGAAATAGAATCATTGAAGGCAACAGCATACAAAGAAAAAAAAAGACTGAAAATACAAACATGTCCCTTTTAATTGAAATGGGCTTTTTGGGTCTCTAGCCAGTGAGTGAGTCAAGTAACAATGCTGAAAATACATTTTAAGATCTCCTTTTAATTTAGCCCCAGAAAAACATTAGATTCAATTTTTGGTATGTGTGTTTTCCCCTCTGGTGCTCTGTCTTTCCTCCCCCTGTCTCTGTCTAGTTCTCTGTCATTAAAAGACAGGTGTCAGTCTCTCTGTTTGTGTCTGTACGTGCAACAGGCTCATGAATACTGGTTTGATTTTCTCCCGACTTGTTTGTTTTGTCTGCATATCCTGGAAAGATGCTCTTTGGAACGATTATCAATCTGAAAAATAGCTCTTGCACTGATCCCTTTTCAAATACTCTTGAAATGAGACTTCTGCTTTGCTTTCCATACATTACACTGCCTCATTATTTCCACTGATCCTCAGTGTCTATTCTCAACATGCACATGAATAGCAAAGAAAGGGGATAAAGAACAAGTCTTGGCCTGACACAACATATTTTGCATTAAGTCATTGATTTGATCATAAGTAGTATTATAAGAACATCTCAGATTTTAAATTAATAATACCAAAAATGTATGGATAGTGAACGAACTGTTATAATTTTGTCCCTGTACACCACTACAATAGATTTGAAAGGCATCAATCAAGATACAGATGACTTGCAGACCTAAAGATTTAACTTCAGGAGGTTGAAAACTGCATCAGCCATCAAAGAACTGCAGCTATTTTTATGCACAGCTCAAATGCAATTGAAAAAAGTAACATAATCATAAACAGAATGCTCATTTTGTATACTTTGTGAACAATCCTTTGCAGACAGTGACTGGCTGAAGTCTGTAACCTTTGGTTATCACCAAAGACTAGGTTACTGCCCTTGTAGTGCTCCAGCTGTCTTCAATTGTTGTTTTTTTGTTGGTTTTTCTGTCTTTAGTTTGATCTTTAGCAAGTAAAATGCAGTTTGATCTGATCAAGATCAAGTGACTGACTCAGCAGTTGAAGAATATTGTACCTTTTTCCCATCAAAAAAGCCCCCTGGGCTTTGAAGAGAAAACCCCCTGGGTCTAAAGGGGAAAAGGTGGAATATTCTGCTTTTGCGGTATGCTTTGGGTCATTGTCCATTTTGCAGTATGCTTTAGGTGATTGTCCATTTATACTATAAATACTGCCCAAATGCTGCTTTGCTCCAGTGGCTGAAGCTAAAAAGAAAGTATGTCACTACGCACTTCAGAATTCACCCAGCTGCCTTTGTCCTCTATCACATCAATAAACAAACACTAGTGACTCAGTGTCATTGGAAGCCATGTTTGCTCATGACATCACACTGGCTCCACCGTGTTTACCAGGCAATGACTGTTCTAAGATTTGTCTACATTTGTTATTCTTATTCTTCCCAAAATTACAGTACTAGATTAATCTTAATTTCAAAGAATGCTTTTTCTAATCTGTCTGTTCTATTCTTGAGGTCTATGATTAGTTTGCATCTTCTGTTGAACCCTCTGTATTTTCTCTTGTCAAGTCTTCTCCTTAGACTGTGTTCTTCACTTGGCTGGATGTTTTGATTTTCCGTGCCATGGAAAGGATCCTGTGATCATCTTCCACTGTTGTCTTCAGTAAACATCTGGGAATTTTTAGTTTACTAAGCTTTCAGGTCCCAGAGGAGAGGGACCTGAAAGCTGAAGGCTCTGCCTCCCATTCTACTTTTAAATACCCTAGGAACCACAAGTAAGCCTGCAGTCTGAGAGCGAAGTGCTCTATTGGGATAGCATGGTACTATGAGGTCTTTAAGATATGATGGGGCCTGATTTTTCAAGACTTTGTATGTGAGGAGAAGGATTTTAAATTCAATTTAGGATTTAACAGTCAATGAAGAGAAGCTAATATGGGAGAAATATGGTCTCTCTTTCTAGTCCCTGTCAGTACTCTCGCTGCAGTATTCTGGATTAACTGAAGGCTTTTCAGGGAGCTTTTAGAACAACCTGATAATAATGAATTACAATAGTCCAGCCTAGAAGTAATAAATGCATGAACTAGTTTTTCAGCATCACTCTGAGACAGGATGCCTCTAATTTTAGAGATATTGCACAAATGCAAGAAAGCAGTCCT
>VUQI01019345.1:4569-15513 GCA_015106735.1 Paratilapia polleni | reverse complement strand
CCGGCCTGTCTTTTTTTTTTTTTTTTTTTTTTTTTAACTATCTGTTCTGTAGAACGTGAGCCTAGAGAAATATCCAGCACTGTTCATCTTGGATCTTTTTACATTTATAATGTAGATCCTGCTTCACTGTTTCTACAGCAGACCTTTAAATCCCTATACTAGTGTTATACTCTTGTAAAGTAGCAGGGGTAAGTGATTTGAACCATTTTACTGTGAGGATCTGCTGTTTGCCGTACACATGCAGCTTTTGCTGACATTCATTTTGAAACCACTCGGAGCACTTGCGACTCAGGGTAACAATGCTGGAGAAAAAAAAAATGCCTGCTGAGCTCTACAGTGAATATACCTCTGACCCAGACCGAGGAAGGGGAGATTTATGAAATCCACATGTTTAATACATTTCATTTTGTCCAAGGGATTTGTATTGCTTACCACAGTATTTTAGGGTTGAAGCATTCCGTATAGTCACAGCTTGTATTGTCTGAGGAGAATAAACCCTGTCCGGTTCTGGCTGCTGAAGATTTGTTTTATAGCACCTCCTTTTCCTTACACACATCAGCCATGCACTGTCTGAAGTATTGCATTTTGTTGTGCTGAGGTATACACACCCCTAATCTTTAATGCATAATCCCCTGAAAATCCGCTACATAAATGAAAAAGATAACCCTCATATCAGTGTGGTGACAGAAAATAAGATAGCTAGGTAATTTAATAAAGGATTGATGCTGGCCCTGGTGTGATATGGTGTGTGACCTCTGTATATTCATTGTGTAGCACAGAGCAGGTGAGCACTGCTTATAGAGAGCAGTTCTTCCTATTCTGAAAACCCATCCTGGGAGTGTAACATCCGTGGTGACAAACAGAATGCACCATATGGATTAAAGCACGGCGAGGGTAGTCACTGAAATATTTGCTTTCCCAAAGTGTTGATACAGTATGAAAAAAAGGAGAACCATGGCTACGCTTTCCTCTTGTAATCAGGTAGCAGTTATCTCGGTGAAGTGTTTGCCTACCTAATGGTGTTTCCATTTTGTGCGGGTCTGTGTCATTGGCTTCCCATTTAGACCTGCTTTCTCCCACAGTAAGTGCCAACCTACAGAGGCTCAGCATGTAGTACTTCTGTGTTTGTTCTGTCTGTGAGAATCAACAAACAAGACAAACTGTTGAAGTGGGTGAGACAGAAAAGTAGTTTCAGAACATCATAACCGTGGTCAGCCACCGCTGTAGGGATTGTTTAGTTCATTTAGCAGCTGACCACATCAAGTCATAAATACTCCTCCTGGTGAATGCTTGTTTTACATCTAAAATGCACTTGAGTGTAATGTTGACAGATATAGCTTGTGACGAGTGATAGTCAGAATGTATGAGCGCCCATAATGCTGCTGTCAACCTCTGGTGCCAGACTGAAAATAAGCAGTTCACCTCTGTTTTCATTCACGAGAGTGCAGCAGACAGCACTGACTTCTCCGCTGTATTTATTGACTTGTTTTACTAGCCCGAAACAGGGTGCTTTTATACGGGCCTGCTCAGTCTTAAGACTCTCCAGACATTTACATTATTCCTGACTGAGTTACACACACATATAAAGGAGCAAGTCCGCAGGCTAGGTTAGATATATGCTTTTTCCACCTCTCTTTCTCTCCTACATTCATACAGACTCATGCACCATTTTATTACCCCACCATTTTAGATATTGTTACACTGTACCTTTTATCCTATTACTGCTGTACTACATTCTTCAGTGTTAATTATTTATTTTTCTATGTGTTTAATGTATATAAAAAAATAGACACTGTTTTCAAGATGTGATAAATTCTTCATATTTGAATACCGCTAAACCTGATTCAGTATTCAGTATATAAAAGGGTAGATTTCACGAGGCTCTAAAAATCATCTTTCGCTGACTAATCTGCACAACTGCAGTGGAAGATAATGAATGCCAAAACCAGAGTCACAGCAGACACTATGATCCCCCCACCCAGCCTAAACCTCCAGCAGTATTTACATGATATTTCATTTTAGAATAAACCTCTTTTCTCTCCCACTGTGAAGATATTGAACTCTTTCACACAGATGTCATCTTAACCAAAGCTTATTAAAAAGATGGACATCAAAGTTGTGGGTGCCCATTTATCTTATAGCACTCTAATTGGCCACCACAGGCTAGAGAACAACTAACTCCAAAATAGGAGGCGTCGAGTGGTTGGGCTAAAGAAGAGGATGTCTAAAGACCTCTCAGTGGATTCATTGCCAATAAATCCTCTAGAATGAAAGTGGGGCTTTTCTAGGGGGTATGGAATTTCGTAAATACATTATGAAATGTGATACGCTGAATTAACTGAACACTTATGGCCACATGGTTTGGTTTCTTTGTTCTGGTGTGTTTTGTGGCTACATTACCCTCCGCCTGACCAGTAACTTCAATGTTTGCTTGACATATTTGGAGTTTTTAACATCATTGCTGACGACATGAGGTAATACGCTCTGAAAAGGTCAGACGGCGCAGTAGCCATGAGTGAACTGAGATTACATTTCACAACTCCATATAGTATGTATTGTTTTGAATTCACCACAGTGAATGAAACCGATTCTTTTGCCAGAGTCACTGCTACTCCATCAAACAGCACACGCAGGCCTGAGGTGAATAATGTATTATGTTTTCCACTCAAGTGGGCAATAAAAACACAAAAACAAAGTCATTAATTGCCCACATACAGTAACCAAATGCCATCAAGAGCCTGTGCTCTCATTAACCTGGCACCTAATTATCTGCCTCCAGTCTGAGTCCTGACAAGCCCTACCGTCTGAACCCTCAGCTTGGTTGTGTTGTGTTGTGTCAGCACTCACCAACCACAGCCAAGGCACCATTAGGTACAAAGAAGACAAAAGCTTCTTGCAGCAAAGGTTCCCTCTGCACGCGCCACCACAATGTTCCTCCTGTTAATGCCTTCCCTTCCAATTAAATCTGCAACTGTTAATTATTGTAATTATGAGAGTGAGCTAGCTCCCAGCTCTACCCCCCTCCCCAGCCCCTCCCTCGCCGGTGTGTGGAGACGCTACGGGAGCTGTTGTGTTGCTTCAGTGGCGCCTTGTCTCTGCTCCAGTGAAGCCTTAGCAGGGAATTGGATGCGGAGGGGGACTTGGTACACATGACAGGGGTGACGTGAGGGAGAGTGCATGGTTCATCTTGGATAACTGGGCGAGCAAGTCACAGCCAATGGCCACACCTCCAGTCTAACTCATTAAATGGTGTGTAAAGTACATGCTGGGAATAATTAGCACCAAATAACCCCCTTTTTTTTTGCTACCTTGTTTTCAGGGTATCGTACAAGCAAAAAAAAATAAATAAATAAGGTGGCGTATCATCTGTAAGTGTATAATAAAATTAAATTGAAATGAGAGAAATTATATTTTCCCAGCAATCATTCTCTCATTTGCTGCAAACATGCTGCTATTATTTTGCCCCTTTCTTGTAGTAATGTGAAACTATATTCTTGCTGTGTCCTTTGAGAGTCACTTGCGATGGATCCGAAGTGATGTGTTGAATATAAGGAGAGCTGAAAAAGAGTGGATGGCAGGCCGGCTGCCTGTTAAATCTCTCCGTGTCTCAACATCCTCTTTGGCCTGCTTCTGTCACAAGCTGTTGTTTGGCCTGGACCTGATCTGCCCAGCCATTCCTTCCACTGCACTCTGCAGACCTAGCAGTAACCTGCAACATGGCTCAGACTCAGGATGCTTCCAGAAAAAGCACTCTTGTTCTGGTACATTCAACCTCGGATACTGGAGGTGGATGTGTTTTTGTGAGCTTCATCAGTCCTCACCAAGATATGTTCTGAGAATCAGCACGTCAAGTGCAGTCTTATTCCGATGTCATAACCTCGCTTGCCTCGTAGCAGAGTCCTTACACGCTAGCACAGCTAGCAAAAGATTCTGGCTTTACAATTTGGAGCTGAATTCTCTTCCATAAAAGACACTGAAGGAAAGAGCAGCTCCTTCTGCTTCAGGCAATGCAGCCTTTTCGTGGATACACTGCAAAATCTAAATGATGGACTGTCAACTCTCTTGCAGAAATGGCACTGCAAAGAATAATCTCTCTGGCAGTGGATCATGGTTGGCTGTATGCTACCAATGCCTTTTCTTTGTTTATGTGAGCATCTAGCCAAGCACACATGCAGACATGGACGTATGCACATGCACAGATACACACAAATACTGAACACACACACACACACACACACACAAAATGCTTCAAGCCCAAATCCTTTCTTTGGAAGCATACAGTGAAATATATGGGATTAATAACCTGAATAGCATTATTTTTCACCTCTAGCCTTTAAAATAATGCATGCTTGGCTTAGTGTCTGGGTAAAGTTTTGCCTGCGTATTTCCCTGGTTATCGGTGTGTACAAGACCTGCTGTGTGACCTGGTTTCATGCAATCTCCATCTTCTAATTAGGAGGCTGTAGAAAGGCTGGAACGAGAGGAGGAGTGATTAGTTGCCGTTGGGTATTTCATAAGTGGCTTTCAGTGCCACATTTGCATTATTTGCTTGGGGTCTGAATAACAAATCAGCCTACCTTTCCAGCAAATTGAGGCTAGCAGCTAAAGACCATCAATACATGAAATATAAAATGAAACTGAAGAAAAGAAATAAGCAAAACATGCTAACACAATATGGGGGCAATAAAATGAAATATTGAAACATGAGATGTAATAACGGTCTCAAAGTGATCTAGACTCCAGATGAGTCTTGATACAGATATTATTTGACTAATAAAGACGGGGGACAAATTAAAGGAAAAGCATAAATAAATGAGTGGAAAAATACAGTGAATACAGATGCTTTCACACAGGTAAGCAGCTGACATCCAGTCATGGAAAGATAACTCATGAAGTAGGGAGTCTGATTCTTGGACAGCCGAACCCTCTTTCCCCCATATTTCTCTCCGTGAGTAAAAGAAGGGTTTCATTGTTGGGGCACAGATGGTAGGGGCTTCAGTCACAACGACTGCCTGACTGGCTACTGTTTCAGTTGGAACAGTGACTAAAGGGACATCTGCATTTAGATGTATGGGAGAGATGATAAGAAACTGCGGTTGGCCACTTGCATTTGATGCCTGTGATGCTTGTGCATTACAGCAATATCTAAGGAAAAACAAAAGAGCAACTTTTCCTTAGCTGACTGAGAATGCAGTGTGTGATCAGACAGCAATAATAATCTGTTGACAGTTACATAGAGAGGGATATAGTAGCAGTGCAGTACATAAACCCTTCATTATAACGATAAATGCAGATTTTAAAGTTCAGAAATGCAAAAACTATCATAGGCACTGGTTCAGAGATGAGGAAAAAAGTGTATGATAATTCATCCTTTACCATCACCAACAGAATGTGTAGGTCTTAATGCTTGAAACCTACTGATATCTAGTGAGCCGGTTTGAGTATGTGGTGTTTCTCACATGGTTTGGGTCCACTTATCCCCTTTAGAGGGAAGGGTCACTGGAAATCTTTACAATGAAACATTTCTGTCCTGATGGGAGTGGTCCCTTCCAAGATCACAGTGTCCTGATGAGGCATCACTGAATGGTAGATTAGAATATTTTTGTCCAGTGTGTAAGTGTTCGCCACCACCATCATTAAAATAACATATAAGTGAAGATCATTTGGAAGAATGGTGCTCATCCCTCCAGCAGAGTCCCAGAGATTTGTAGAGTCAGTGCCAAGACGCACTGAAGCTGTTGTGGAAGTATATTGAGTATATGTTATGTTTATCATAGCTTTGGTCTGACTGCCTGAATAACACACAAATATCTCTGTGTTTGTAGCTCATTCTGTGACTAGCAGACCATGTGAACCATGTGAGCCCTATGTTGGAGCCCCATGCTGTATGTGTCCTGTAGGGTCAGTCAGTGTGCTGATCTGTAGCGGAGGTCCTGTCCACTCATTTGGCCAGTCTCCCCCAACCGCTGTGTGTGTCCGCCACCACCAGGCCTGGTCAGCCATCACTGCACCACTTGGCCGTTTGCCCACATTGAGTCTTAGAGGGCAGGAAACAAAGTGGGCACTCACATGTCCATATAAACACACAAATGCACACATTACACACACACATGCACACATGATCGCAGCGAGTGACAGTGGCTCTTGTTTACTCAGCCCTCCCACCCCCCCTCGCTCTCCTTTCATCCTCTCTCTCTAGTCTGTCATGTTGTGTGTCACTTCCCACAAATGTCAGTGCCACCGTGGGACAGTGATTAATTTTGGTGTGCCTGGCAAAATGTCTTCAAGATGTCTGTTTGGGTTGTCTTTTCCCACCCCCTTGCCCACCCCCGCTCCTTGCATGTCTTGGAGTTGTGGGTCGAGAGTGGCATGCCCCCCTCCTTTTCCCCTCATCCCCCCACACCTCCCGTCACAGCCTCCTCTTTAGGGGGGGAGGAGTGCCTCATCATCACTGAGGGACAAAGGCTACCTGAACTGACAGAGATCTTCTTTTCTGACCAGAGCCACTTTTTGTCACTCACCCAGCACCACCATCTCCATTCACTGTCTGTTTAGTGTGTGCTGGTGGTGTATGATGGGAGAAGTCTTGACCCAGCACTGGGGGGCTGTAACACTTCACTGTCAGCGCGACTGATTAGCTTATCACTCACCGCACTGGGAGGAAATACATCATCATTCCAGACAGGGATTCCCCAGTTTAGGGCCCATTCCCCGTCTTCTACTCGGCATTTAATCAGCAGACTCTTTGTTCCTTCCAGTATTTCAGCCTCACCTCTAAAACCACTTCTTAGTAGCTCACAATGGCAGCTTTCTTCTTTTCCAGTGTGTTTTTAGTAAAATTAGAACAGCTGCATTATTCACATGAAAGTTCTTCTTACTGTTTGAGCTGGAGAGACAATACATCCATTTGCATTGACACAGATATTGTCCATGTGGAGGAAAGCAGACTGAGCCATCTTCCCAAATTATTCTTTTTAGCTCACTCAACAAAGAAAGTGAAACACAAAGTGGCAAATGTGCTTTGGCTTCCCCACAGAGTGGTATCAGGTATGGTAATTACCCTGCCATTAACATTGGGAATAGTTAATGTGTATTAATGTGTTAATGGCATGTTAATTACTGTACATGCTAGAGAGAGAGCCCACAGGCATTCTCTCAGATTCTTTGTGCCATGTGGATGTAGGCCAATCTTAAAAAAAAGCCTTTAAGAACGTCGATGAAAGAGGATTCTTATGTTTCATTTGTCAGAACAAAAGATTTTCAATGGTAATTTGATCCAGCTCCCCGCCTCTTGAGCTGAAGGTTACCGATCCAGGCGCCACGACAAAGGAGATGATATGAAGTCAAAGGAGACGTAGAACACTTCTGTAGTGACACTGGCCTCTTTGTGAAATGGATACTCTAAGCCCTCTGTAGTCTCTAGTGTTTTGCGTTGGCAGCGGGTTTTAATAACACGGTGGATTAGAAGCCCTGGATCCTGAGTGCCAAGCTTGAGTTAAAGCTCACCTTGGACGAGCTTCAGTAACAGGCTAGATGCCACGGTCCTGCTCTTCCTTCCAGATGATTCTCTCTTCACACCATCAACTCCACGGCTTTAAGAGAGATGACCTTTGCAAATATTGACAGAAAATAAATTCTGTTTCGATTAGTTGGCTTTGGGAGACCTTTGTGGATCAATGCAATTAGATGAACAGACTGTCGATATGTGGCCGGAGCTGTTCACTAGAGGCACTGGGTAGGAGAGGAGCTGCAGGAGGTCAGGGTTACTTGTAATGAACAGGATGTTTTGGAAACAGTGGTGGAAGTAACAGAGTCACAGTGTGTATCATCTAAACACAGGGAGGATCACCTTACTGCTAACAGAACATTTAATCTCAAAAAGTCCTTTAGTTGTTGAAAGAAAAATATTGCAAAAAGAGAAGAATCTCCAGCTTCATCTGCAAGAAGCGCCACTCTTCCAGTGTATCATCGCATGTCTGACAGTGCACTCAGTGCAGCAGAATGAGGTGGAGAAGCCCAGAGCCACCCCTTCCCTCTTCAGCAAGCCACATTAACCCAGCAGGGCTCTTCCTTTATGGCTCTCCTGCTCACACTTCAGTGATGAGAGTAAACAAGCAGCGGGGCAAAGGTCAGCTAAGCCCACAGAATAAAAGAGGGCACAAGGGGAAAAGAGGTGGGAGGAAAGGAGAGCAGCCCGAGGCAGCGCTCAGATCACTGTCAGGGCTTCAAGCAGGGAATGATGTACGAGACAACAGCCCCGAACCGGAAATGATTATAAACAGAGAACAGGGGAGAGTATATGAGAGAAAAGGGCTACATTGCCTTTATCTGTCAAATTTGTTACTTCCATGGATCAGATAATGACAGTGAAACCTGTAAAAAGTGAAAAGAAGAGCCACCCCTAACTGATAGGGAAGGATTAATCACAGTGTCTCCTTTTGTCTCAGCCACAGAAGAGAAATGAGGGACAATCATAAATGCAAGTGCTTTTTTCCCAGCTACCCCACCTGTATTGTTGAATGACAAATGAGGCCGATTAAGGACATGTGACATTATTATTACAATTTCTCATTTTTTTTCCCTTTTACATCATGAAATGCGCTGTGGTAATTAAGTGAGCCAGCATCATCATCAGGCCTATGTGTAATAACTGGAACATATAGATTTTTCATTCTTAAGTTCCTTTTGCTTGGAGGCTTTACCAAGGTGACATGACTTCCGCACTTTCCCCTTGCACTAAGATTAATCCCAGTTTGACTGTGGAGGTGGATTAAAGCTAAACTCGGGTGCCCAAACTTGTTTTAATACCCATATCATCAGACAAAAACAGGATAAAGATTTGAGGAGGAAAAGCAGCATTGCAAAATGTTACTGTGGAATTGCAAGTTACTATACAGATTTGTCAACCACACAGCAAATTAAAGATATTATCTTGCTTGAGCTTATATTGTGAAAGCTGTGTGATGATGCTGAGCTTAGGCAGTGAATCCACAATCTTTAGCTCCTCCAACAAAGGTGCAAGGAAAGAGACAGCGAAACAGAGATATGGTTTTACTCTTATTCTTTCTTTAATTTTTAGTATTTATGTGCTTGAGACGAACTCACTATCCCTCCCAACATGTGTTATGAATGACCAGCCAGAGCTGCTGTGGCACAAATACACCCTGGTGGACTCCTGCAGGGCCGTCTCCTTCTCAGAGCAGCACAGTAATCATTTTTATCCTGCTGATTTCCTAAATAGAAATGGACACGTATGATAAAAATGTCACGGCCACTCCACATGTCAGTGGACTAACAGGATTACATGTCACTTTCTAATGTCTCGCTCTGTTTTCCTTTGCTATGAATGGCCACAGTATTGCACACAGGAACTTTGCGGTAATATATGGTAAGAGACAAGTAGCTCTTTATGGCCTGTGATTATTTAGTTTGAATGAAACCAGTGATTTATGCCCATTTAGCTGAAAAGCCCTGTAAATTCCCTCAGCTGCATTTCCCCTGGATATGGAGTGAGTGGAGTGAAAGTGACAACTAGGTTTGGTGTGGAAATGTACGCTGCGTCCCAGAGTTATATTTAATATACCTGACATGAAAAACGTAGCTACCTACTTACCACCACCCGCAGCACAAAGGAAGGTGCAGCCTGCTGAGTTTGCGTTGATTCAGAGAGTGGGTGTAAATACTGAATTAGGAAAATATGAACCGTTGTGGCAGACAAACCACCAGCTATTAGAGCATGTTGGGATCCGCAGCCAGGCATCTGGTCAGTCACATTTGAATCATGTGCCATTTTGTTTCATGCAGCACAAACTGGAATAGAAACAGTCGAGTCTGTCCAGAATGATAGCTTTGGGTGGAGTTGTGCAGATGCAGTGTGATGTGGATGAGGGTTAGTGGAGCAGCGGCATATTGTCCACATGGATGGCTTGGCTCTGCAAGCCTGATGGAGCCTTGTCCAGCATCTCAATGTCTCCAACACAAATAGCCACATTCATCCACTCCTTTCACACCATTACACCTAAAAGACTCAAAGCCAGCCGACCTATAAATAGAGGAAAATTTGTTTTTCAGTGGCATTGCAGTCGAACAAACCACCAACAGCGATGAAAACATCAGAAAAGAGGTTACAATATGTTTTTTTAACCCAGGATTGTGTTTATAAGAAAGATATAAAGAGGAAAATTAGTGTTTTCTCTCTAGTATTTACTCTTGTGGATGGCTTGCAGGGTCAGTCGGTCAAACCATGGTAAAAGGGCTTCTCTGATTGCATGCCTACTGGCTGACACAATAGAGCCACTAATCTTCTTATTTAGAATCCAAAGGCTAGCCATATCTTAATGAAGCTGTAATGAGCTCTTGAAAATCCCTGAATTGCGGGAGAGATTATTGAATTGAAACAACTCTGGTAATCATAACGTTTGAGTAGCCACTCAGTATTTACTGCCCATTGAGCCACATTTTTATCCACTTACTAGACTTGATTGCTTCAGCTTGTTTTTGCTGTAATTTTGACCCACAATGCTTTTCTTTTGTTTGTTTGCTTGTTTATTTCCTGAAAAGCCTGACATTGTGGTTTCACTGCCAGTGCATCCAGGTGCGCGGGTAGACTGTGCTATCTGCTGTGTGATTACAACCTGCTGACAGGCTGGCGAGACAGAAGACCAGAGGAAATAAACAGCACAAAACTGACAACAAAAACAGAATTCATGAATGAGCACTTTGCATACAATTCACTACGCAATCATTTTGCTTTTTTTATTTCACCAGCACATTCTTATTATGTCCTAGAATACTCTTAAATCAGGGATGTAAAATAATTGAAGATTAAAAACTTACAAGCAAATAGAAGTAGGTAAAACAGTTGTTACTTTGTGGATTTCCCAGCATTCACTGTGTCAAAGACAGACACTTACTAGAGGTATAGTTTTCTGTTTAGCATCCTTT
>VUQI01019342.1:10238-26859 GCA_015106735.1 Paratilapia polleni | reverse complement strand
GCATGTGGAAGAACCACACACAGCCACAACAGCCTGGCACCTCCTCCTCATGCTGGTCACCAGCTTGAAGCTGCCCTATGGCACAGGCCCTATCCAGATCAGTCAAACGTGTCATGCTTGGACCAGACACCAACTGACCACTGTAGCAGGGTCCATGCTCACAGGTGCTGCTAATCAGGCACCAATCAGGCACCTGATTGTCAGCACCTGGGGTACCAGAAGCTCAAAACAAGAGTCAGTAGCAGAATAAGATTTGGCAAGTTCTTCATGGGCGCAACCCACATACTCAACTCTGCTGCTCAACCCACAAATGCATTTTCCTTACAAATGTGGCACCATTTAAAGGGAAATAAACAGGCTTTTCAATGTATGAGATTTATTGCCAAGAAGCATTGTTACAACAAAGAAATAATTGACCAAACATAAATTTCCTTACTTGCTAAGTTTAGTTAGCAAAATAATGAGGAAGAGCTTGTGACAAACTCTGTTGAGCTAAACCAGGTTTTTGGAGCTTAACTTTTTTTGGTTTGTTTGTTACTTCCAAGTCCTTCAACTCTGTTGAGTTGCAGTTTACTGCTGTAAATTGCTGGTGTAACACATACAATCTTTAAACTAGTTTCTCGTTGTCTTTATTCGCAGACGAAGCTATCTTAGTAACAAACACCTGATTTAACTCCATTCAGCTGATTGCGAGATGTGGATGAACACTGAATACTAACTCGCGTTAAAATCAATTTGTCAAATTGCTATTTCAGAATGAACTTTGACTCTCAGATTCTCTTACAAGATTCACTTTTGCCTTTATTATACAGTAGTATTTGGACTTTTAGGAGAGAGATAGGGGAATGACTCGGGGGTGGAACTGAGCCCGTGCTCAGAGATGGTGATTTGACCTTGCTGCCTGGGACCTGTGCTCATCAAGACGAGCTGCAGGGGTGTCCAGCTTCATTAGATCATAACACCAATTCAGTCAGACAGCTTACATTTAAAATGATTTATTACAGCAACAATATATAGTTAGAACTTGGCATCTAGGCTTCAGATTCATCACTCACTGCAAATATGTCACATATAGAAATTGGGGAGTGATGAGTAAATATCTCCCCGGAGCCTACAGATGGATGATGGGGTGGTGAAGGCTTCGAAACACCAGGCAGCCATCCAGGGCAGCACTGACATGTCTGAGACAGAGATGGGAGATTTTGCAGCTTAAAGAGATCACTGAATTGTAGGGTGTGTTTGACCCATGATGTTAGGCATGACACACATAACACACACTCAAGTTAATTAGGAACACTGTGACCTCTCTGAGCAAAAGTCAAGTGAATTTAAAAACAGCACGCAGACAGTCATACATGTTAAATAGACATTAGTCCCACAAATTGGATTCAGGACCAAAAGTGGACTACCAAAGGTTTGACTTTGTTTGAAGTCAAATTGTGCTGCCGTGCTAAAGTGTTATTGAGAACATAAAGTCAGGTCCATAGGTTTTTGGACAGTGACGCAAATTTTTATAATAATAAATTAGGTGCTTAATTTATCATGAAATAACAAGGGAACAGGTCTCACCAGGCCACGAAACAGCTTGTCAGTCAAGGGTCCAGTTACTTTTCAGCCTCTGAAAATGGGGCACTATGTATAAAAATGGCTGTAAATCCTAAACAGTTAAGGCAATACTAAAACAATCATTGTAGTAGTGTACAGAGGCATCCATCCATCCATCCATCCATCCATCCAACCATCCATCCATTTTTTGCCACTTCTCCGGCTCCAGGTTGCAGGGGTAGTGGTCTAAGACCCTGGACCTCCCTCTCCCCAGCCAACTCCTCCAGCTGTTCCGAGGGACAGTAAAATGTTCCCAAACCAGCTGAGAGATGTGATCTCTCCAGTGTGTCCTGGGTCTGCCGAGCGCCTCCTCCAGGCGGGACATGCCTGAAACACCTCAACGGGGGGGGGGTCGTATGTCTAATCAGGCATACGATATTTTCCTTGAAGTGTTTTTTTTTGTGTCACTTTCTGGCAGCAGACTGTCCATGCAGGAAATGTGACTAGAGGATGCTCCAAAGGAGACTCTGTGTGCTCTTGCAGGATGCTTCCTCTCATATCCTGTTGTTCTGTTTTATTTGAATTGTGTTTGCCTTCACTTTTGGTTTGTAACTTCCTGAATATGGATTTCCTGCCATAAACCATACTTGAGAAAGTTTAATGCCACTCGATACCATGCACATGGGGTTTTTCACCATGAGAGGGTTGAATGACACAGAGTTAATATGCATACATTTTAATGGTCTTTTACCATGCCAAAAAATAGTGGTGCAGTTACACCTAATATGATGTCCTCCGTAATGTTTAAAACTTTACTTTTTCTGTGAAAATTTTTGATAGACATAGTTCCCTATTTTATAATTTATTAAGCAATCAAATGAGATGATAATCCACATAAAATTATGTTTTTTTCATCTAGACTGCTACTAATCATCTGCTATGACATTAACTGAAAAATATGTATTTTTTCACAAAAACCTTACGTTAAATTACATGATCTTTTGTTTATCTTCATCTCCTCTTGATTGCATGTCTCAGCAAAGTTTTAAGGCACTTGTTTCTTAGGCTGTAATGTCCCAAGGGAAAGACACAAGCATTTAAAATGAGCAGCAAAAATGTGAATCCATAAAATCTTGCCATTAAAATTTTACTGTCCTCACCATAACACAATACGTTTTCACATCAGTAAAGCATTTACTGTAAATACCATAAACAGCTACAGTCAGCTGTTGAAAGCCATACCATAAGTTAGACAGGTCCTATTATAGAGCGAGGTAGTATCCTGGATCATCAGTGTCAAAAGGTGACAATTTAACACCGAGCTGGTTGCACATGAGAAACATTAGCAGGGTGGCAGGTTGGTAGCTGGTGCTTGTATGGTTCTCATATAGGCAGGAAATTGTAGTGGTGCTCCTGAAGGGAATGTTCTGCTCAGAAGCTGGGCGATGTGGGTGGTAAAGGTTGGGTGGGGGCAGAGTGGAATGACCTTAGAATAAAGGACAGCTGTAGAGCTTGAGCCTTTCATCTGAAATGGTCATGCCCCTGAAGAGGTCTGGAGTATTTTTAAGCAAAGACCATTAGGCCATATTTACTGTGATATTTTCTTACTTGAGTATTTTTAAAAGCAAATTTCTAATTCATTATGATGCTGACAAATGCAAAGGCAGAGAAGTTAGAGAATGAAGTACTCCGATTTATTACTTATTAAAAGGAAAAAATACTACAAAGTAAAAGTCCTGCATAAAAAGTAAAAAATGAATTATTCTGGATGACCCTATTTCTGTTATTATTCATACATAAATACATAAACATCATTTCACTGTTGTAGCTGGTTGATGTTTAGCTAACTTTAGATACTGGGTAATGCAATCTCCTTATAAATTGTGCTTTGAATGCGCAAATTATTGTGATTATAAAGCAAAGCAAAATTATAAAGATAAAGTAACATTTCTCAGTACCTTCCCAGCTTGCCTTTGTTCTGTGTCTCCAGTAGATGGTGCTATTATCCAGTAAACTTGAGTTTCCCTCTTTGTGCGCCACTCTTTTCCAGTGAATGCTCTTGATTAATTCTCTGAAACGGAATGTACGGGATCAAGATGTCCTCTTTCTTTTGTGCAAAAGAGAAAGAAATTGCTTGCCTAACAGTTGAAGCATGAGGATATAATTCAGCTCTTTGTCAGGCTGACTTTTAAAACAGAGTGTTCCAGCATGTGGGACCACTTTGTTTGAAGTGTCAGAGGCCACATTTACTCTTGACAAGCACTGCTAATGCAATACACATGACAAACCAATTCTTCTCCATTGTCTTTTTAACTGTTCTGATTGAATTTTATCTTGTGTATTCATTAGTGAGGTAAAAAAAAAGAAAAGAAAAGAAAAATTGTTATTCTATGGCATGTATCTCACACATTTAACATTGCTGTCTGTCTCTCTTTGTTTTTCAGGTGAGTCCGCCTCCTCTTCTTCTGTAGTATCATTGTTGACTGAGGACGGTCTGGAACATCTGAAGCTCTGAACCAATAAGTACACTGATTAAATTAATCCAGTTATAAAAATGAGAGTGCAGTAACACACAGGAAATGTACAGAGTTTGAGATTGTAACGACTGATTGGAAGAAGCCTGTGACTGTCATAAGTCTCCTGTTTTCTTCTGATACATGAATAAAAGCTTCATGTTTTGTGAGTTTAGTAGAGAGTTGGAGTACAGATGGATACACATAGATCATGTGCTTATATTACTAGTTCAGTGCTCTATTAAACTCTTATAATCTCAGTTTATGACAGATAGTATTTTGTCTTAAATGAGTCATAACTCACAAGGAATCACAAGGGTTGGGTGATTTCCTCTGCAGTACATCTGCAATGCATAACGCAAGGTATGATGAACCCATGGAGGGGTTGTAACACCTGGGTGTGACCTGGCCCCTGTACAAGAGAAGAGTTCTTAGCTGCTTTGCTTTGTTGCTTTATAGTAGCAGGTCAAGGTGTGTCACGGAAAGGATGACCTGTATGCAGGCCTTACTGAAAGGCCATATTTATATTGAAAGCCCACCGCCTGCTTCGCTATTTTAAACAGTCTTTAAGGAATTCTTGGAACTGCTGTACTGCAAAGTGCTTGATAAACCAGAACCTTCAGATGTTGCTGAAATGAATGTGTGGATGTGTGATTGAAGGCCTGGGTGGGGGCAAACAATGCTTGTTCAGTTACTCTGAACTTTACTCACAAAGCAAAAATGCCAAAAACGTGTGTGCGTGTGTACTTGTCCCATGTCAAGACAATAGCAAACTTGTGCTTCTACACACTTTTCTGGTAATGTTTGCCAAGGGATATCATTGTAATACTGCAGATATGTCCCCCCTGTAGTTTTGAGTGACTGCCAGTGCACAGTGGTTCACATTTCTTTACCTGAGGGTGAGCTATTATTCTGGCCACACCTCACACAGAAGTCCTGGTATTCGTACAAAGCCGGGTAGATGATTGTTAAAGGTGATCCAACTGGTTTGCATTTCTCTTGCTGCTATTAAATTCATTTGATACTCTAGTCTACCTAATTCCCCTGCAGCACATTTAGTTCAGCAAAGCAGGACTTACTAGCAAGCTTCACTTTCACAGCAAGATTGCACTTTGAATGCAGTGTTGTGTACAATGCTGTGCATTGCTATTTGTGTTCAAGTTACACGGACGTTTTTAGAAGTGCATTCATTGATTGATTAGCCACAGAAAACCCTTTAAAAGCTCATAGTGTGGTTTTTGTAGCAAAGCCTGTACCACGAGAGGAGTTAGCATAAACGTTAAGCAGCACTTTCAGTTGTCAGGGGAGTAACCTGATAGGCTGTTGGCTGTAGTTTCTCTGCTGTTTAGTTCCCACGTGGGCCACGCACCTTGACGGACAAATTGTTAGGATACTTTTTTTCTGTAACAGTCGTTTTTAAAATCACAGTTCTTTCACACATAAATGTGCCAGTGTTGGTACAGTCCACTGTTATTGTTCAGTGTTAGAGCAGCCCCTGCTCACTGGTTTTTATTACAGACTGGGGACGGGAAGCATGCCTATTGTTTGGACTGCTATTCTGTCTTTAAAGGCAGGAGGCTTAGTTTTAGATGTCACAATGGAAAACAGGATGCAGAGCCACTTCAGGCCTGCAGATGAAAACAAGCAAAAAGCCATCTCCTGCACGAATGAAGACATCTGAATTGCGGGTGGGGTTGTGACCTGGCTAATGAAGGGCATATATACAGAAAGACTGACTGATTACTAAAATCGTGATCAGGATTGGCAACCAATCAACTGTGGGTATTGATATCAGCTTGTAATTTCACTATCAGTGCATTTCTAGTTTCCAGTGTCTTATCAGTGACCAGCTGATATTTTATTAATCCTGCAGCTGCGTAGTTTTGGGTGTGGTGTATTATTTCTCTATGGTTTGTCTTATACGCTTGCCATTCTTATAGGGAAGGCTGTGTGAAAAACAAGAGCCCTGTGGGCATAGACGAATAACAATGTAATCATGTTTCACCGCACCCATAAAATGAAGCTCCGTACCTGCACAGTAAGTCATTTATTTTTTAGTGTTGTTGCCTTCTTATAGGCACCGAGTTGGCTGTCATGCCTTGCAAGTTTTCTTGTGACATTATAGTGTCTGGATATGAGTTGCTTCTTGTCCTCACATTGTTGCATGAGAGGACATGTTGGATAGTTTATTATTCCGGATAATTATACTCTACTGCCATCATGCCAGATAAGCAAAGCATTCCTAAAGCTCATGCAGCTTTTGGAAAAAAACAAGGAAAACACTTGTATAAGAAATGATGTGCTCATCACCTGTTATGTTTTCTGTCTGCACATTCATTTCTCTCATCAGGAACTTCATATCTGTTATGCTGCTGTGGCAGTGATCTGTCCTCACCCCTCAGCACTGGAATGGCAGGATTTGAGGAAGTAAAGTGAAATGTTGCTTTCCTTTGTCAGATAACCTGAAAAAAACAATTCAGACCTCACAAGCCTGCTTTGAGTCTCAATAGTCTTGCAAATAAAATAGGTCGCCTTTCAGAAATGCCTTCAAAAGAACAGCAGCCTGAATCTAAAATGTCACATTGACCCCAAGTGCCACCTCTGTTGCGATTCTTTCCTACATCAAAGAGTAACAAGAGCCCTCTTGTGGGTGCTTCAGCACAGTGAAAGCCAGTTTATGAAAGTTACAGAGATATTAATGGTTGTGAGTCACCGATGTCTGTAACTGGACTCTAAAGCTGTGCCAGAATGGGCCTTTTCTTTGCGCACACACTAAGTTTACTGCAAGTCTGTCTTTTGTGAAAGAAAGACTCACGCAGTCATTTTTTGTCTCTGCTCTGAGGGAAGAAAGAATGCAACTGATTCATTCTCCCCAGATGGTAGTGGTGGTGTGTGCTTGTGTGTGTGAGAGCATGAGGAGTCACCTGTGTAGTGTTTGTGTTTTATTAGATTCTGATGGTCAGGATGTCTGTCTAAAAATAAAGCTCAGCCTCTTCAGGTTACAATGCAAATCTGCACATTGTAGACGAGAGTCAGGAAGGCCAGAGTCCGGATCCTGTGACAGGTTTTGTTGTTTGACAGTTGGTTGCCCATGGCAGCAGCAGCGAGTCCATGTTTCCTGGGACCTCGGCTGTGGACAGCACATGGTATTTGCCTAACCTGTGGGCTGTGTTGCTACAGCAACCAAAGCCTGCATGGCCACTCCTATATGTGGTTAGCAGACGCTGACTCATGAAGGAAATATTCAGTTGTTTTTTTTTTTCTTTGATTAAAAATGTAACTTTGTCGCATTGTTTGGAATGTGTTTTCATATTTTCTTAGATATGTCTTCTGTTGTTGTTCTGTTGTTTTTCATGTCTTTAATGAGCTATACTGCCTGTCTGTGACTCTGAGTGGCACAAACAGTGGTCCCTGCTGGCTGACACTGCCAGCCCTGGCACTCCCTACAGCCATTTTATACCCTCACCAGTCTGGAGCTCCATTTTGAAGGGCCAGCTTCTATTCAAACAGTTTCAATTTCAATTTCACACAGTTTTTCATTTATATCACAGTATTTTTTAAGATTCTAGCAATATATATATATATATATATAAAATATTGCATATATTGTATATCTTTTATATCTTGTATTATCTAGGCTTTTATATAATGTGGGTTAACGAAGCTAATGTTTCTTCCAGGAACATATAGAATAAAAATATTTTAATGTCATCATAAAATAAAAAAATAAAATGAAAACACATATCCAAATCAATAAATAAATAATATACTCTTAAGCTCTGTTAACAAAGCATAAATATTTGGCACGGGGCTATTCGGTCAGTCTTTGGCAGGCTGCCTGCTCTTTGGGTTGACGCAGTGCCACTTTCTGTTGGCACTGTTTTTAGACAAACACATTCACATTAATGTTTCCATAGCGGAGTTGTGAAGTGTGTTTTGAGACAAATTCCACTTTCTGTTTTGCCAGACTATGTGGCAAAAATGACTTTGTTGTTGGGGAAAAACGGTTACCTTGCCTCGCCTGGTTCATTGTTGTTGTGTGTGGAGGAGCCCATCAGTCAGTAGAAAGTGGGAGCATAGAAACAGGAGTGAAGCGAACTATGTCTCAGTGTTTTTAAACCAAAAAAAAAAAAAAGCCTCTAAACAGGAGACACAGCTCCTTTCTGGGTCACAGGTTATGTCATTGTATCTGCGCTTTCTTTTCTTCATCCTCTTATCTTTCTTTGCTGCTCTTTAATAAAGCGAAAGAGCCACTCCCGGCTGTCAACACTTTGTTATACTACCTGGCTTTACCCAGCATGCCATTCAGGTGTGTAATTTTGTAAATGTGTAATTTTTAGTGTTACAAATGTTTTATGTTTCACAAATAGTTGTGTGCTATGATGTTTGCAACATTGAAAAGATTTAATTTTGGACTATTAATTACTATTTTATAGAAATTTTTGTATTTTTATGATTAGACCCATGAATAAGAGGGGTATACAGTAAGCCAATAGTATTTAGTCAATGAATTTGAACATTTGAACATTTTGTCTGCTCACTGATATAGCAGTATTTTGAAAATTCATAGCATGAAATTACGACTGGTAATCCAGTACAGGTATACCACCCAGGACTAATGGTTCTTAAATAAATTATTTTTTTACTTGTCTTCATACAGCACTCACATTCCTGTACATACTTTCTCTTATGACAGCTCTAACTTTATGTTACGTATAAAAACGCGATTTTGATTTTAGTTGAAGGTTGAAGCTAGTTAGCCAATAAAGCAGAAATCTAAGCTCAGCCTTTTTAGGACAAAAATCTTTGTCTAAGGACTGTATTTTCTTTGCCAACACTCACTGGAGGGACTTCTGAGTGTGGAAGCCTCTTGTTAGATTCATTTTAGCTTTATTGTTTAAATTTTGCATACACTCTCAGTCAAGGATTGACATACTGTAGCCACCTTGACGCTTTTACGGACCTTGCCATTTCGTTTTTTTGGAGCCAGATGTGGCCATATTTGGACAAAAGGGTGGAATGCTAAGTTATCAGCTAATGTTAGCTAGCTTGGTTATCACTGATTCCATACTTTATGGTTGCATCACAGACACAGGTATTTGCTAATTAGTGCTAAATAACATACAAATAAAACACTAGAATTGCTTTCACTAAAACCGGAGCATATATTTTTTTGGGGTGGGCTGTTACAATACAATTTTAACTAAACAGTAAGCCGTGTTCTTTTTCAGCTGCTCAAAGAGGTGTCAGCACTGCAAACACGGTGAAGACGCCTCCGTTCTTTGACTCGAATTAGCGAAAGTGAAGCCTAGCAGGCGTCTTCTGTCACTGAAGATGGCCACTTCTCTATTTATGCAAACTGCAAGCCTTCTTAAAGGTTGAGTTGTGAAAAAAAATCACCCTTACCCCCACGCAGTTGTTATAATGGGGGAAATTAACTATATACTGTAGACTAAAAATGTTTTTTATATGTGGCTATAAAAATGTATACTACTGCTGTTGGGCTTTTTAACATGGGAGTCGATGAGGATTGACTTTTGGAGCGCCAGAGGTTGTTGCTTGGAATTATTATTATTTATCTCTTAGTCTGGAGTCACATAAAATGATCACAAATTCTTTCCGTAAAAAATTAATACTGTAGGTGATATGGATTGTTGTTTGAGGCATCGGTGTATGAAACAATGGTCCTTTGCTGAAACTGTGTGTATTCCTTTTCAGTTCAGTCTTTCCTTTATGAGTTTGTTGTCCCCTTTAGGCTCATTGGAAACATGCCAGAACTGATAAAATCTTAAACTGTGAGCTGCTGATCTCCCTTCTCTTGAAATATGACACAGGATTTGGTTGTTTGCACATTGACAGTGTTTCTCCTATGGCTTACTAACATCTGATTGCAGTTTTAAGATTAACACACTTCTTTTTAACAACTTACAAAAGGCTTAATTGCTTGCTGTAAACCAAAGAGTAAGTATGCAAGAGATAAAGTCAGAGTTGTTGTTGAGTGTATTTCGGGTGCCTTGGTGGTGCCTTTTACAGACTGACTTTTAGTTCTTTGTATTCTGTCTCTGTCTAGTTCTCTTGTCTATCCTTTTTTTCTCCTGTCTACTCTTCATCTTAATGTCTGGGGCTGTAATTTGCTTGGTTTCTCGAACAAGGCATCCAGTGTTTATCCCTCAACTAGCTGATAATGGAATAAAGCGTGGGTGCCCACAGATGTATGGGACATGTTGCAGGGTATCCGGGGCAGCAGAGAGGATGTGTCCAGTTTGGCAAGGCCCTCAGATTTATGGTGTAGATGCATTTATGGGACAGAGATGAAAAGATTCCCTTGTTTCTTTGTTTTTTTCTCACAAACACCCTCCCTGCCCTGAAAGTACCCCTCCACTCCCAATCCTTCTCTTTCTTAGCCCCATATTGCATGCCATGTTGATCTGCTGGCCAGGCAGTGGTTCTCTGTGTGAAAAGAAGGGAGTAGCAGTGTGGATTTGACTGTGTGGCAAAAGCAGAAAGGTGTTTTGTTGGAGCCTCTGAGGCCTTTGTATAATATGTCAGATCAAAGCAGCATGGAGATAGGAGATCCCCTTGGAGATCGGTTCTGGCTCAGCCCGAGAAAAGGTAAGTGGTCATAATACAGTAGTGGAAACTGAGGACAGAGGCAGCAAGTTAATGATTCTCTACATTGGTCAGCATTAGGATTATGTCATAAAGAGGTGTGGCTAAGTAAAGAAAACATAATTTCTCATTTTTTTTGGAATCGGAGGAGATAAATTGGAAGTTTGCACCCGATTTGTACAGCAACATTTAAACCCTTCTAACTCCTAAATGGTGTAATACATCCTCTGCATGCTGAGTCTGCTCCCTGGCTGCTGTTTAGCTGAGCTGGCATACGCCTCTCAAAGGAGAGAGAACAAGAGAGCAGAGAGCTGGTTCAAATTTTCTGTCCAGATCTCACGGCTGGAACTTGTTTACAGCACAAAGCATTTTTGTAATCGCTGGCTGTTTGCAGAATTTGATACCGAGGACTGATTTCAATTACATTTTCACGCCACAAAGGCAAGAAACATACTCTGCTTTTGGTGCAAATTTCAGTGTTGGATAATAGACTGAAAATCTGAAAGTGATGAATATGTCCTCTCCATCAGTTGCAGGGAACAGCACAGTCTGCCACATTACTGCTTCTGCTTTCAGTCTGCTCTTATTCAACCCATCATGGGCGGGCAGCTGTCCAAGTCTGAGTAAGTGCCAGGGACGTTGTAAGGTTGGGCACATTAGGAACCCTCCACTAAGATATGACAAAAAGCTTGTTAGAGTGACAGTAAGTAGGGATGAAAGGGACTTGGCAGACTTTTTGGGTGCCCCTGCTTATTTTTGGTTGGTGAGGAGGGTGAGAGGAGACATAATCTGTGACTTAATTTCTTTCCACTCTGGAAAAGGAAAAGTCAGTGTGATCCATGACTGGTGGAGTCTAAGACCCAACGCCTGTCATTTTTCTTACCTCAGACACTCATCAGTTTATAGATTTTCCATGTGCATTTACGTGCATATTGGCAAGACAAAAACCAAGACCTGGCTTTTCTTACTAAGCTCACACAGTGGTCTCTTTTACTTGTGACGTCACTACAGCTTTTATTGGTGAAGCTTTTTTTCTTTGCTAATTCTTTCTTTTGCTTTTTAAGTTACTCATACTTTAATTTAAAAAAACAAAAGGGTGTCCTACTACATGGTTGTTTTTAACAAGCCTTATACAATGCCAAAGATATTTATAAGTCCAAGAAAAGTTTAGATTGGCGAAGCAACAAGCACAGTTCCCATAGTGTCTTGATTTATTTCAGACTTTGTCTATTGTTCCTGCCCCACAGCTCAGTGCAACAAAGCAAACATTTTCCCTCCTTCTACTTTGATTTCCCCCCTTTCTTTTTAGTTCAGTTGTCCAAGAACAGTTGATTATTTATTTTCGCAGCAGAGTGAGGAATGCCAAAAACACCTCTCCCCTTCCATGCTCACCAGCCCCTAACACAAAGTGCTCCTTTGTATGTAGCCGTTCTGTGGTTTACCGACTTCTGTGGCTTTGTGTTTGTTGGTACCGTTTACATTATATAAAGAGTTTGGGGTTTTTCTTCTAGCCACCCCTCCAACTATATCTGGCCCCTCTGACTTTGCATGGGACGCACGGCTCTCTTCAAGTCCTCAATCTCAATTACACTCAGAGTTGCACTCAGAGTTGCCAGCCACCACCAGGGGTTAATCCTTCCAGCTTCTCTCTTCTTGCATTTCAAAGGCTAGTTCCTCTGCCTGTTCAAGCACTAATTGAAACTGCTGTTCAGGTTGACACATACAGAAATCAGTCAAGGTTGTTATATTTAAAGACAAATTTATATATAGACCAGCTACACAGAGTTTTAAGAGCTTTGTCTTTAGACACAGGAGTGGTATATTATGAGTACATGTGGAAAAAAAAACACAAAAACAAACTTGTCCGCCCATTGTCACCCTATTGTCCCATGTGTAACACACAAGCACAGATGCTTGTTAATTAGTTCTAACAAAATACTAGAATTTCACGTGTTTTCACCGAAGCTGGAGCACAGACTTCTTTGACCGGCTGTGTCACACAGCAGGTCATATTATTTTTCAGATTAAAAATACTCCAAAAGGCAACGGTACTGCAAAGATGATCAGCTACAGCTGACTGTGTTGGCGCATCTGTGAATCAGTTTTTAAGTTTAAAAAATTGCTGTTTTTTTTTTCTTTCTTAAATCAACCCTCGTACAGTTGTTATGAAAGGAGAAGCTATCCATTAGAGGCTAAAACATTTTCACCCGGCTGTAAAAATGTTAGTTTTCATCATGAGGTTGTTTTAACATGGGAGTCATTGGGGACTGACTCATTCTTTGAGCCAGCACTTCCACATTAGCTTCAGTTTTCAGTGCTGGAAATTTCAGTTTGACATGTACAGACCTAAATGTAGCATTCTGCATGATAATGTCCTTTCAATGACAATTGTAGCACAATGACTCTTAGCAGGTACACGCTGAATGTTCGCCATCTTAGTTTAGTGGGTGAGCAAGCTAACATTTACCAGTTAGAGCTAAACACACACTATGTCTGAGGCTTATAGGAATGCTGTTAGTCAAACTAAAAAGATTTTTTTCCCCTGATGATGATGCTACATTCTTACAGTTTCTCCTGAGGGCTGCATGAACGACTTGAATGTGAATGTGTCTGCCTGTGATATTTTACTTTTAACCAATAATCAACCTTATAGTGGTACTAGAAGAAAATGTAAGGGATCAAACATCCCATCTTGAATGTTTTTTTCCTTCGTGCATGGCAATTCATTTAATATATGTCTAGATGACTCAGTTAAATTAAAAGTGTTTAAATTTAAATGTCTTTAGAGCCCTTAGCTAAACTCGCTGTAACACTAGAGGAAAAGACAATGGATCAAAAGCACTGAGATGTTTCTGTTTGGGACAAACCTCGCTTATATTTAATGAATTACTTTAGAAGCCAGCTAAGGTTGTCCGTCTGACAGTCCATGATAAATTTACTCCCTATTTGGGGTCTGGGAGCAATATTAACAGGGATAGAACCCACGGGGCCAGCATCCTGCTATTTAGGTCTGGAGGTGACTCAAAAAGAGGGCAAAATCGTGTAGAATTAATAAAAAATATCTACACACAAACAACAGCAAAAACTTGCTTCACTTGGCATGGTGCCCTTGTCTTTCTATAGTTGGATGGTGGCCTGCCCCTCCCTCGACATACATCTTGCCACCGACTGACTCCTTCACTGTCATTTGATGGGGTGACCATGATGGTAGTAATCACATCAGTATAATTTTAGCCCCCTTTTCTTTTCTGCTCACTTGCTTCTCCCCCTTCTGATGTGCTCTCCTTGTCAAACTCTATGGACACAAACAAGTCCATGTACACACATGCACACGCACATGCACATACACGCACACATGCACTGATTCTTACTTTGTCCTGTTTTGCGTATATTGTGTTTTTTGTTCTCCTCAGTTGTATTTGTCTGTTTACTGTTTTGCTGTTTGGAAAAAAAAAAATCTGCTAAGGATTGGTTCATTAATCATTATACGCTGATTACTTAGAAAGCCTATAAATACACCGGTGACAACTGTAAACCTCCATATAAAGCTGTTTACAACAACCTGTAACTTTAGCAGATTCCTAGGTCGGGTGTTTGTGCTCTAACATTCGTCAGCTATGTTAGGGGGCACAGCTGTCTCAGACTATGGAGTCACTTGCTTAACCATACACAGCGAAGGGACAAGCTCCTCAAATAAAAATAGGCTTACCATCTGGATAAAAATGGGGCTCTCGTGCGCTCGCAGAATGAGTTGTCACAACTACAGAGATGCAAGTCATGATTTAGGGTAGACTAAGGACCACACTTTGATTTGTGCTTTTGCAATTTGTATTTTTTTTGCTGGCAACACGGTCAGCTAGAATGCTTCAGTGTGTTCTCATTAACAGCTCACAGTATTTAGGTGTTCTGGTTTTATAGCCAGTTGCGCACTTTACTCTAAATATTGATAACGTGATAGTTGCTCCTACTAAGTTTGTAAAGTAACATTTTACAAGGAACAGTATGTATGTTATTTATTAGGAAGATCAATAATTTATCAAGATAATTTTCTTTTGTAGTTCAAACAGAGTTTTGACTTTACGAACTTCTAGTAATGAAAGTACATACTTTGGTGGGTAAGAAAGACCTCGCTGACCTTTGCTTTCCCTGGAAGAGGCTTGAGTGGCTTGGATCTGATATAAGGATGGAGGGCACCTGGGAAGCCCTTCACATTGGGCCATGTGCCAGCCACCATCAGCTGGTGCTGACAGATCTATTCTGGGACCTGTGGAGGCCTAAAACATAGCAGCAGAAGCAGATTCCTAACCAGGAAACTCTTCCCAAAGTCCTATTTCTCTGTTTCAGTCAATCACATTGTCCTTCCATTTGTGGCTGGCCTGCTGCTGCTGTGTCTGTTTATAGTCTGAATAAAATTAGGTTGCATTAGTTCTATATTGCCATACCATTCCCTTCTGGTAGTCTGCTTCCTATCAGTGAAATTGCTGATGCCACATCAAACCTGCAAACAGCTATTGCAACCAGCAACTCACTGTGAATAGCAGCAGCAGCACACCCTGGTGATACAGTATTTCTTTTGAAGCGTGCCAATCTAATATTTGGATGGCTAAAGGGACTGGGCCTCAAGCCAGGATAAGGGTCACTGTCAGAAGCTTGAAGTTCACTGAACATTTGATGCATAAGCATTGCATGAAATCAGAGTAATATGCAACACAGAGGTCAAGGCACCACACACAGATGCCAGTTATTCCAAATGAGACAGATTTAGGCTTGCATTTTAATATACCACCAAGTGTCCAAAAAAGTTGGAATGGTGTGTAAAAATTAAATAAAAGCAGTGATTTGCAAATCATTTAATCCCTGTATTTAAAGACAGTATATTAAATGTTGAAACTGAGAATTGTTTTTTAATAAGTAAGAATTTGGGACTACAGTTGCTGTAGTTTAGAAAGCACATTCTTCCTTGGCCTAGGATTTCATCTTCATATATATATAATATGCACACAAGTGGATATAAAAAGTGTACACACCCCTGTTAAAATGCCATGTTTCTGTGATGTTACAAAATGAGACCCCAATAAATCATTTCAAAACGTTTCCCACCTTTAATGTGTCCTATAACCTGCACAATTCAATTGAAAAGCAAACAAATCTGTTAGGGAAAAAAAAAAAAAGTACAATAAGCTGGTTGCATAAGTGTGCACACCCTTAAACTAATACTTCATTGAAGCACCTTTTGATTTAATCACGGCATTCAGTCTTCTTGGGTACACATCTGCCCTCAATTAAAGATTCTCTGATTAACCCCAAATAAAGTTTAGCTGTCCTAGTAGGGTTTTCCTGACATTTACTCAGTTGCTGCCACAGCAAAAGCCACGGTTCGCAGAGAGCTTACAAAGCATCAAAGGGATCTCATTGTTGAAAGGTATCAGTATCCTGGTATCAGTCAGGAGATGGGTACAAAAAAATTTCCACAGCATTGGATATACCATGGAACACAGTGAAGACACTCATCAAAAAGTGGAGAAAATATGGGACAACGGTGACATTGCAAAGAACTGGATGCCCCTCCAAAATTAATGAAAAGATAAGATGAAAACTGGTCAGGGAGGCTGACAAGACACCTACAGCAACACTGAAGGAATTTTTGGCAAGTACTGGTGGTGTACTACATGTGACAACAATCTCCTCCATTCTCTATATATCTGGACTATGGGGTAGGGTTGCAAAATGGAAGCCTTTTCTGACAAAGAAAAATTTCCAAGCCCAGCTACAATTTGTAAAAAAAAAATACATCAGGTCTCCCAAAAGCATGTGGGAAAATGTGTTATGGTCTGATGAGACCAAGGTTGAACTTTTTGGCCACAATTCCATAAGGTACGTTTGGCGCAAAAACAACACTTTGCATCACCAAAAGATCACCATACCCACAGTGAAGGATGGTGGTGGCAGTATCA
>VUQI01019340.1:7770-35847 GCA_015106735.1 Paratilapia polleni | reverse complement strand
GATTGAATTCTGTATTCTTTGTCCCCTGAATGACTGGAAGGCTTTCAGGTCCTAAGGTAGAAAAGCAGCCCCAAACCACGGTGCTCCCTCCACCATGCTTCAATTTGGGATTAGGTTTTTGGGGAGGGGCTGGTGCCACCCCATGCCTCCCTTCTAGACCTGCTCCTGGATCATCTGACTATTGGCCTTTTCCCTCTAATGTTGTAAGGTCTTTACCTTACAGTATGAAAGGCCTTGAGGTGACTGTTGTTGGGAACTGGTGCTATAGAAATAAAACTGAACACATCACAATACAAGAGCATTTGTCAGGCATACAATATAAATACCAAGTCATCAAATAAAACAGTTTGCAGGACAAACACACACTTTAGTATGTAATAATCTGAAACTGCACTTGCTGCTTTCATCACTTGCTGTTTTGAATGCTACCAAATTCATTAAAGATTTGTATTTAATCAGGTAGTCTCATTAAGATTGGAATCTCTTTTCCAATATAGATAAAAACGTGGACCATTAATTAGACTGCCAGTGCTACTAAGGCCAAATAACAACAGGACAAGTCATAAATAATGTGAAGCTTTAAAGTCTATAGGGTCAAAGTCATAGAGGACTATGAAGGGAGTTTGCAGTTTTGCACTACTTATACTCTAGTTACATGATTGTAGTTTTATAATCTGTAAGGAAGTGCAACCTGAGGCAGAGCAATGTGTATGAAGTGTGTATTGAAGTATTGAAGTATTGAAATGCATAGATTTAATATAATAAAAAAGTAAAGAAGTTAGTACACTTTATACAAAACACAAAAATTACACTCAATAAATCTCCCCTCTTTGATATTTTGCTCCAAATGTTGCTAATTGTGTTTTTCAATTACCAGTGGGGCCATTTTGTTCTTACTGCAGGAGGTCATGAAACAGGTCATCCACAAAACACCCTGCACTCAGTAAACCAGGGAGATTATACGCAAGGGATTTTGTGTGTGTGTGTGTGTGTGTCTGCGTTGTCTCAATACCTGGCTCAGTATTCACACTCACTGACAGCAGGCTAATATTGTCTGATGCTTTTCCGGCCTGTGTTATTCTCTCTGGTTCACACACGGACATTTAGGACACCGGCACTCCAAAAAGCTGCTCTTCAGAGGCTTTTTGGCCTTGTTTGGAGAGCCCTGTTTTTAATGACACGTAGAACTGTCTGCTGTTCTGTCGAACTGCCATTGTTGTCTGGCCCAGTAGTTGGAGAGACTACTCAACATGGATGGAAGCCAGTCTCCACCCAGTTGGAAGTCTAATTAATTAGTAAAAATTGATTCATTCGTTCTGCATAACTCTGCAGATGGCAAGAATTTCTTACAGGCATGAGTATAGTAACAACAAATAGTGTATATATTCTAGAAACATCACCTATTTAATAAATGTATCATCTTTTCTAGTCAAAAACCCAGAGGTATGTAGCCTTTGTAGTAAGAAATTGTCACATTTTTTTTCTTACATCTAAATCTTTTCTTGATATCTTGGTAAACCTCAACCTTAATTTCTTTTAGCTGCTGACCCATACATTAAGAAATGCAGCATTTCAAAGCAAATTGGTGGTTTAGCCATAATTTGCACTCCCTGCCACAAGAGCAGTGTATTTTGCAATATGTTTTAAGCTTCTGGTCATAGGTCAAGCCATTTGCTGTAGGAAGAAGAACAGAGGTACTGCCTGGAAGGTCCTATCAGTTATTTATGTGGCCTTTCTGTACATATGGTGTTTTCTGCCAGGGGATCTCGGAAACAGCCCCAGATGGAGAGGCAACGTGGTTCTAACAAAACAATGTAATAAGAGACTGCTTTAGTTGGTTGGTGGGAGAGCAGTATGAACGTTTATGTTTTAGAGTTTGCCTTTTTAAAAAAAAAAAAAAAGAAATCAAGGCTCAAAGTGCTAGTCAGCATTTTTTCCAACATGTCACAACTCATTGGTCCCTGAACTTATTTCTTACTTCTCTGCTTATAAAATAAGTTCCACTTTACTTTAACCCCCATTATTTAGCATTGTTTTTTTAACATTAAAAATATAAAATGTATCATTTAATAAATTGCTCTATATGATTATGTAAGTGTAAGCAGATGTAACTGGAACTGTAAGTGTACATATGCTCCTTGCACTAGTAATGCTGGTGGTTAAAATAAAGTTACCAAAGTAATAAAGAAGAAATGACATTATCCATTTCTAAATAAAATTTTGTGTTATTTTTTTCTACTTTCACCATATTAGATTGCCTACCTACCTGGTGTTGGACATGATTTTATTACCAGCCACCTTAGGTGTTTCCTGAATACAGCTGCAAAAAGCAGGAACAGAAATATTAGTTCTGCAGTGATTACTCAGAAATGTGATCTGATCTCTAAATCTAATTCTAAACAAACACAATCTGACTAAACTAATGGCACATAAACAGTTGTGCCTTTCATGACTGCACACTGAGTAGTCATTCACAGTCCCCAGTGGAAAAAGTGAGTCTCTGTGCTAATGACTTCCCCAAAAGCTACTTGGAGTCAGGTGTTCCAATTAAGGAGACTGAAAGTATGAGTTGTAGACCTCTGTTAATACTCTCTCTACCTCTCTATTAATAAAGCAACGCAAACTTTGATTGCTGACAAAGTCTCCTCAAGAAAAAAATACTTTGTATGAACCATACCTAAATCACACCAAAGTGTCTACAAACTGAGGTAATTCAGGACTTTTGCTGCTCTCCCTAGAAGGGAATCCTGCAAAGATTACACCAACAGCACAGCACACACTCCTGAAAGAGAACCCTGGAGTAACACCAAAACCCTTACAAAAAACTTGCTGAAATATTGCTAAACAACACCTGTGCTCTGTGGACTGACAAGGTAAAAATTGAACTTCCTGGCCAAGGGCGTGTCTAGAAGAGGGGCATGGGGTGGCACCAGCCCCTCCCCAAATATGATTGGCCCCGCCGGTGCCCCCCACCAAAGCCATCCCATTTAAAAATTCCTGGAAACACCCCTGTTCCTGGCTAAAATCAAAGTGAGGGTGAAAAGGGCAGTCCACATCGACACCAAAAACCTAATCCCAACTCGCAGCATGGTGGAGGGAGCACCGTGGTTTGGGGCTGCTTTTCTACCTTAGGACCTGAAAGCCTTCCAGTCATTCAGGGGACAAAGAATACAGAATTCAATCAAGAGTTTTTAAAAGGAGAATACCCAGGCAGTAATCCATGACCTGACCCTTGTGAAGGATAGGTGATGTACAAGACAGTGATGCAAAAGTGACAAGTAAATTGACATCAGAATGGTTGAAATGAATGATAACATAAAAACATGAAAAGGTACAATGGTGTGTTATTAGTTTAGTCAGATTGAGTTTGTATATCAATGTCTGTTTTAAGAGTAATCAATGCACAAATCCAGATAAATCCAAAGTTACTGTATCTTTGTCTATTTAAAGAGAAGGTTATAGAGTGCTGCAAGGTAAGTTGTTTCACCTTGAGGTGAAAATGGAGATGTGCATGCTGGGCTCTCAGTACACTGTACTCCAGCAGGGAAGTAGTTCAGCAGTGTTGAGAGCTGAAGGAGGTGGGCGCCTTCTCCCCATGTCTTGTCTGCCCACCTGCCGCCATGTCCCATAAACCTAATCAGTTTGGCTGCATTCATTCATACCTCCCCTACATGGGGCTGTCTTTATCTCTTTTCCACTGTCACTGTATCTCTTCTGCTGTGCCTTTTTCTCCCGAGCTGTCTGCAGCTCCCTGCCAGGGAAACTCTGTGAATTAGAGCACTGAGCTCGTGTCCAAGCACCCTCGGGTCATTTCAGTCAGTCTCCGCTCTGCCAACTAGTACAACAGACATGCACTTGCAGCATATTTTTGTGCAGTCCAGAGTCCCAGTTTCCCCAAAAACATCTTAGCTGTGTGATCATCTCAAGTCATGCAAGCAAGCAAGTTAAAGCACTTTGAAACCACTTCGGCATGCAGTGCTTTTGCTAAAAATGTGGACAACACACACAATTAAACATTACACTAAAATCTTATGGATTTGATCACAGTGTCCCCCTCAAAGGTCCAACTTTAAGGCAAGCTTGTAAAATAAAATCTAATAGGGGCCTTCAGAGGGATTAAAATGTTGAAAAAAAAAAGTACACATTTATGCTTGGTTAGAAAAGCAGGGAGCACTTACGCTAAACAAAATGAGACTTTCTCATTACTCAGTCACTTGCTCACCACATAAATGTAGCTCCCCTGATGTACTGATGAAGAGGTACGCTTATGACCACTGTAATTAGGACATGAATTGGGCAGGGAGTTCTTGTGCATATTGTCCCCATGTGTTCAGGTCAGCTGTTTTTAGTAGGTCACATGTCCCTAAATCTCTTCTATGCCATCAGAGAAAGGAAGCCACGCCACCACACTGTATCTGTGATCATTTACGAGAGCGTTACACCAGCTCTAAAACAGAGGGAAAGCCTACAAAGCATTTTTACATCAACTCATCCATTACCGACAGGAACGCAGAATGGCACATCCATAATCACATTGCACACTTTACCATTTGAGGTTAACCCCTCGCTCTCCTGATACCTCCTCCTCACCCATCCCTCTCGTTCCCTCCCATGCTCACGCCTACTGAGCTCGTCCCAGGTGCCTGCTTTGCCTGTTCAGCCACTCAACCCACCCACGCCCTCACACTCTCAGTCCCAGCGAGCAGCAGCAAACGGTTTCCCGCTTTCTTCTTCTCCTCTCTGCTGCCACCCACTCCAAAAGGCTGTGAATCATTGGCTGACACACTGAAGCACCAGCAGGGCTCTTGTGTTTTTTAGACGGAGAGCAACTAACATCTCTTTTCCCCTTGGTTTGCGAAGCATAGCGCATTATTATTATGGGGCTTGACTTGTGCATAGGTAAAATGCTTTAAAAGATAGCTACAGAGTTTGTGTAACCATGCAAGGAGGCTACAGGCTGACACGAGTTAATGTCTTAGCGTGTTGGTGTGTGTCTCTAAGTGTGTGTGTGTGTGCCAGGGGGACAGAGAGAACAAATTAATTGTTCTCTCATGGAAACGTTGTTTAGCACTTAGTGGAGTGATTCATGCGTCTCTAAAATCAGCTTGTGCAAGTGACAGGCAAGTCCTTGCTGTCTTTTCAGAGAACTACTGCTCAATGATTCATGTCCCCCAATCTGTCAGCCGGCACCAACTATTGTATGAGCTGCAGTTAGATCAAAACATGGCTTACATGTAGGATGACTTCTCAGGGGCATTTATTTCAGCTTGATTTCCTGGATGACATTAGTTGGTGACTTGGATTTAGGGTACCTCTAAAGCCATGCAAGACCACATAGATGGCACGAAAAGGCTGAGCTAGAGTAGAACAGGCATGAGTTGAGGTATCTGGTATCAGATGATAAGCTGATTAGTGTCCACAGGAAGGGAACTAACAATTTAATTTAATTTAAAATGGTCAGTGGTTTGGTGGTTGTGTCTGTCTGTGTTTACAACAATGTTTGCCGCTCTCTGGGCCATGTCACTCTTAAAAGGTGACTTTTAATCTCACCAGCCTTTTATCTGGTTAAACAAAGGATGTGACTGAAATGTAGCCCTTTAAGATATTCAAATACAGACATGGTATTTGGAACACTACATCATTTCTAAACAGTGGGTTTCATCTTCAAGGGCATTTGTCAGCCTTTGGTTTGTAGGAGGACACTGTTGCTTTGTGCCAACTCGTAGAAGTTGAACTGATGTATGAAGACTTATGGAAGAACAGGAAGAAAAGCCCCTCATTTGTTGCTTCTATTTGCAGTTACACAAATCGCTCTTTTTGTTTGGCCTTTCCACTCTGGAGTGAACTGCGCTTACGCCTGATTGAAGCATTTAAACAACAGTCTACATACAGTCATTGCCTTTCGCTTACACTGCTTCAGCCACTTGGCAATGCGAGATCACTTTCACCCACCGACAACTGTGATTGTCTGGACTTCGATCTGCCAAGAAACGCTCCACACAGATGGCGAGAGAGAGAACATGGAGGTTGATTTCTCCGTCTCTTAGAGGCCCCGGCATAATCGCGCTCTAAATATTTCCTAAGTGGGTTGATGTGTGCTTGTTGACATGTTTGTGTGCCTATGAATGTAAGTGCATCTTGTGAGTGTGAACATGCAGTGTGTGTCTTTCAGCGACTCATGCTGCCTGCGGAAGCTACACGGGCATTGTGAGGACTCGGCAGGGAGCTCTGCTCCCCTTGTGTTTGCCAGGAGCAGCTTTCCACCCACGGTGGGCAGGCAGGCTGGGTTGGCATTCAATGGATGACTTGGGTAGAAAGGAGGGAAGGCACACAGCCATTCATGGTAACATTATGCACATGGGGAACAGGAAAGCTGGCGGATCTTCTCCAGTTTATGCCTTTCCCTCTCTCCTTCACCAAAAGAAGAAATGTTTTAATTGGGCTGCCGCACTGAAATAAGAACTGTGCTTACATTTACCGCTCTAGTGCAGGTTGAAGAAGACAAACCATTTTGCAGATTCAACATGTGGTCGATGATTTAAAAAAAAAAAATCATTTAATTTTTCCTAAAATTCCGGAAACATATGGTGTTTCAAGGATTATGTTGATGCTATACTACAAACCAAGCGTCCTCCATTGTAGGTCCTTGGCAAGCCAATTCAAAAGCGCACTAATGCGTATTGGCCAATCGTAACTGGCTCCTATACAATCAACAGACAGTTGGGGTCGCCAGGAGTCCGGAGCGCAGCTCGACATGCTGGGAACTATGTGTGCGCCAGACTGCCCACATACAAGTTTCATTCATCAGATGACACCGCATCTTAAACGACATGTTTTATATAATGCAATAAAATGTATTTTCGCTGTTTTATCGATCAAACAGACTAAAACCAAGAGATTGCACAGTTTTTAATTATTATTTTTTTTGACAAATAGAAAAGTGAAGCTTCCAAGATTTAAAAGAAACAGTTAAGAACCATCTGATAGGTTTTTAAAAAAATATATTTTATTGTTAGCTGTCGATCTTTTATCTTTTTACCTCTCTCTCTCTTGCACCAACACACACACCTCCCACCTGCTCTCTCTCTCTCTCTCTCTCTCTCGCACTTTTCCCTCAGCTACCCAAGATGGCGGCAGCCTCATCCATCCAGCCGCTGAGCGTTCACTCTTCTCTAGCCCGGGATAGCGCACTTTCCCCGGAGATGGACAGCCCCGAGAGCCGGCAGCCTGAGGATGAGGAGGCGGCGGCAGCGCAGCCCTCCGAGTCGGGGATTAGCCTCCGTGACCTGCCGGACCTGGAGCCGGAGGAGATCGAGAGGAGGCTGGCCAAAACTCGCAAGGAGCTGAGCAACAGGAGGAAAATCCTCATTAAGAACCTGCCGCCTGACACCACTAACCAGGTACATGTCAGTTTATAGTGGAAAAACTGAAGCAAAAGTAGCGGGATGGCGCTATTTTCCACATTTTACGCACATTAGACTAGTTTTACTTGCACTGACTCCTTCTTTGCCTGTCTTTAATCTTTATTTTCCTGTTTAGTTATAACACCTGTATCTAATAACTGTCTCTTGTCATGACTGGGACCAGTTCACCCACTGATCAAATAATAGGCTATTTACATTCCCCAATGAAAAAAAACTTTCCAAGGAACTTTAATGGTTTATCTGACTAGTTCATAGTAAATTTACCATTTCATTTGGCTTATCATCCCTCACTGTAATTCGGCATGCTGTCAAATTGTCGTTGATGTGAGGAAAATGATCACCAACTAGAATCCGTAGGCTGGGTTGCCTGTTATTTCTGTTGTTTGACTTATATTTTCCATGGGTCTCACCAGACTGTAGCTGGAAATGTATAATTTGGTTGCTAAACATATTTTGACTTTTACATCAAAGCTGAAGCAGAAAGAAGCAGTGAACTAATATGCCTGAACTGACGTGTGTACATCCCTGTGCAGTCAAACTCATGTAACGTGAGTGCCTGAAAAAGAGGTTGCAAGTGGAGTGTTGTGCAGCAGGATCCTGCAAATGCAGCTCATTGTCTTTCCATTAAGGCAAAGTTCTATTAATGTTCATGCACATGCTCTGTTAAAATCATAAACTACATGTGGGTTTGTACTTTTTTGCTGCGTAAAGTTTAATATGCCATCTGCACACTGGCAATAAACAATATGTCGTGACTCGTGCCTTTAATGGTATACAAATATTGTTTTAAGCAGTAGAGTGAGAACTACTGTGGCCATGACAGGTGGAATTCATGATTTCGGACTTTGCTTGTTGAAAACAGCTTGCTCTGATTTACCAAAGACAAAGGCAGATCCCTTCATCTTTTATGTTTACTGTGCATACAATAAACTTTGCATGCATGTCTCTTGTCAAGGATCAACAGTGTCCTCACTGTTTATAACTCCATGACCTTTCTGATTTCTCCTGCTTAGTGTGATTCATCACTTGTGTCAGCTTGCAAGCCTTTATGAGACAGCGTGTCGAAGGCGCTGATGGTGTATATATTCCTTCAGGCTTGTAGCGCCACACATTCTTAGAGAGGCTCGCTGCCAAAGAGAGCCAGCCCGTGGCCGGGCGTTTGCGCGTTAGTGTGCTGGAGAGAGGAAGTGTGAAAGAGTGCGACTGCATGGTGTGCGTGAGAAATGAGAAAGCGGAGGTCAGAGTGAGGGAAAAGTCACTTGGATCAGGTGAAGCAGCAGAAGTGGAAGTTCTCTCTGTGTTTTCCACATTATTCATGTGTCAGAGTGGGGATATGTTTAGTGAGACCGAGCGGAGCGGCGTGAAGTCTGCCCTGCAGAACGTGCCACATAAATCTGTCCATTTAAAGGAGCAGTACTGAGTCTTACTGAGACATCACACGGTGTGACTTTCCACTGGTGGTATAGCTCGGGCTTCAGATCTTCTTCCTGCCCGACAGAAATGAGCAGTCGAAAAAAAAATAACCCAGTTTAAAACGACATCACAACGCTCATAAATACTGTCACCATTGTGGAGAGAGTATCACTTTCTTTGGAGTGCTGTTTTAAAAGCCTCCATTTGTTAAACAATCGGTATGTGGTTGTCATGAAGATCCAACCCTTTCCTATTAAAACACACATAGATCTTGTGCCAGCTTCTTAAATGTAAAGTTTCTCTGTCTTTCTCATTTTTCAGGCTTAGTTGTTCAACAGTTGGTTGGACTAAAATGTGATTTAAAGACACCACCTGGAGCTCAGGGAACTGCATTTTTTTCTCCCCAATTTTCAAACATTTTCTAGGCTAAATTATTAAGCAGTTAATTAACATCTTAATCAAGATTAGTCAGTCAATAAAACCGTCTAAGTCCCATGAGTACTGATACTGATATCTCCTGATTTTATGTCTTGTTAGTGCACAAGACATGAAACCTACAGCTGTTCTTGCTTGGTCCTGTAGAGAGATCCAGTGATACTCATAGTGCTGGTGTTTACTGTACTTTAGCTTCCATAAGGTTATAGATTTATGGCAAAGGAAAGTCCTCGTCACAGTCTTATATAACCTGCCTGATAGACTCAGCAACAGCCAGCCAACTCCATCTCCCATTCCCCTCATTCCCGCTACCCCATTACTGAACACTATTGCAGGCTGTGTGTGTGTGCGTGTGTGAGTGTGTCCACGGTACACTGTGTCAGATATATGGCCCCGTTGACAGTCCTCATTTTAGGGAGAAGTGGGGGATGGGAAAGAAGTAGGAAGAGAGGAGGAGTACAATGTATTTGTAGTAATGAACCCAGGGAGAATTTTCACAGAAAGCTGCAGTTCCCATCTGCTTTATGGAGCTTTATTCAGTTTCAGTTCAATGTTTTTCTGTTTTGCATTTTTATCCTTTTCAATCACTCTTGTCATGCAGCTGTTCAAAGCCAAGAAAAAAACCCTCCAGAACTACTTTAGAATACCTGCTCAGCACTAAACAGCAGACAGACACAGGAAGGATCGAACTGGTGGACACTCTGAGCAGCTAAAGAGCCAGATATTTCCCTGAGGTGCCGGTACAGACCAGAGCTAAAAGGGCGTGAAAATTGGTCTTCTATTAACTTAGTGGACCGAAAGACAACTCCAAATGGATAATAATGTTATGCCTTAACTGCTGTATAAATAATCTAACAAGTTTGTCAATTTCAGGGGTGATGATATGCCAGTGTTATGTTCACTGCTTGTTTCAGTGAACCAAAAAAAATTCAGTAGGATTGTAGGTTTTAGTTATGTATCTCTTTGAACCGGAGTCTAATTGAATCTAAATCCACTTTTTAATTTAAGTAGGTTAAGCTTCCAATATATGCAGGTATAATTTTAAAAGCCAAGACTCAGTTGAGATCTGATCTTAAGATCATCTCTTTTTGGATGAAGTCAGACACACTGCAGTTTTTGGTTGCAGCCTGATTAACCCTTAGGTTGGTTTTCATGTATATGATACAGAAGTTTACCATGGTTACCATCACATGATGGCCCTGCAGCTGGTTACAGATTTAGACCCACGCCACACTGCTTGCCTCACTTATACTTGATCCAACCTCTTGCTTTTCAATGGTGTCCATGTTAACAGCTCAGAGCAGACACAGAGACCACGTGGGAAAAACCATTCGGAAGCAAGATGAAAAACAGGAGACCACTGCTCTCTTAAACATCACAAGCAGCATAAAATTCACCATATATGAGGACACAACAAACAGCAACCCAGCAAACATCTGGTTTCCCACCGTTGTTAAGTTGTGGTTGAAGATGTCACAAAATTATTTTGTCACTTTGCGAGCGTGGTGGATTCGACACCACAAAAGGAAAGGCTGAATGGTCTGTGTAGGGGTGCTGTTTCTGTTAGGGCTGCCACCAAATATTCTAAATATGATTATGAAGCCAAATTGTGAAACATAGAAAAATTGACATCAGTGGTGGGGAAAAAAGCACTACTAGCAGCACTACTGTTGGCTGTCTACTGGCTGCACAGAATGCACAGCTTGAAGGTAAATGGTGTTAAGTCATAAAGTTTATATAATTGCTTTTGCTTTTTTTTTTTAAATTAAAATGCTATTAACTCTTTCAGGCTGTTTTTTATATGTGTAAAAACAGCAGGCTAATGACATGCATTAGCTAACCTTTTGTTCCATTCTCTGTCAAGATGATCCCACCCTGCTTCAATAATGTTGAGGTCTGGGCTCTGGGGAGGCCAATTCATGACTGATAGTGTTCCACTGTGTTTTTTTTCTATCCGAGTATGCTTTTACTGCACTGGCAGTGTGTTTGGGATCATTGTCATGATAAAAAAATAAAGCTGTAACCAATCAGACGCTTTCCAGATGTTATTGCATGGTGGATCAAAATCTGACTGTACTTTCCTACATTCATAATTCCATCAGTTTTGACAAGATCCTCAACACCACTGGCTGAAATGCAGCTCCAGACCATGACAGAGCCTCCACCGTGTTTTACAGATGGCTGCAGACACTCTGTTGTGCCTCTCTCCTGAACTCCTCTGTACATATTGACAATGATTTGAACCAAAATTTTCAATTTTGGATTCATCACTCCATAAGACCTGTTGCCACTGATTTTCAGCCCAGTTCTTGTGTAATTTGACATACCTCAGCCTTTTCTCCCTGTTCCCCTTCCTTAAGAATGGCTTCTTGACAGCCACCCTTCCACTGAGACCATTTCTGATGAGGCTTCAGTGAACAGTAGATGGATCAACTGAAGGGCCAGATGCATCTCTCAGGTCCTGTGTCAGGCTGGATTTATTTCCTATTTCTTAAGGACATGACTTTAAAATACTGTTCATCTGCTTTAAATATTTTTTGGGCCTCCCACTTCTTCTTTTGTCCTCCACTTTTCCAGTTTCCTCAGTGTGTTTAAGAAAACACTGAACACTCATACCAAGATATGCCAAGTTTTTGGCTAATAGTTCTTTAGGAATCACTTTGTTGGTGCAAAAATACTACTTTATGCCTGTCAAACTGTGTTATCTTTGGCCTTTTTCATAGATTCAACTAAAGAAATTTGAACAAATGATGTGTTTTTGTGGCAGGCTGCCAGAAACAAAGTGCCTAAAGATACAATTTAAAATTGGTTCTTTGCTAAGTTGTCTGTTATGTGTAGAAACAGCGCTGGTTCATCCTTTCAGTTAGGTGCCTTTTTAATGCTTTAATGATTCATAAGTCAGTGTTAAATGGCTTAACAAACCCCCCGAAAACATTCCTCTGAAAACGATCAGGTACAAGTACTGAACTGAAAATGAGAGAAAAAGTAGCCAGTGTCCAAAGAAAAACTTTGAAAGACCTTCAGAAACCTGGAGAGCTATTGTTCACGGCCACTTTAAAAATGACAAGAAAGTCTGGCTCCTTGGAAGCAAAATAGAAAGAAATGAGGGAGTGGCTCAAGACTTTTGCCCAGTACTGTATCTATACAAGTAGTTATGTCTCTTGTTGTCGTGGTTTGCCCTCCTGTGGGCGTAATGCACATGTAGACATATTTTATTGTACAGGCATGTCATTTTTGACAGTTTTAGTTCCTGTAAGCTTTTGTGCCACCTCATACCTGCCCTGTTCCTGTAGTGGAGAGGTGGCTAATATGCACTCTGAACGGCACAACTGTCAAAATACATTTAATTAGTGGTCCAAGAGAAGTTTGGACTGACGATCCGCCTTGACCCTTCAGCTGTAAACATGCCTGTTCCAGGACAGATTTCCACCTCTGGGAAGTCATGCAGACATGCAGTCTCCGAAAAACACTGCTGCTTTGGTCTGGACAGGATAAAAGGGAAGAAGTCCCCGGACTTCCAAAAGCTAATGAATGCTCTAAAAGTCATTAGTTTGTCCAGAATTAAAAACGCATTATTTTTTTATGCACTACTTGATCCAAACACTGGGGGCTCTGATTTCCATGTTAAGCATTATTAAGTTGATAAGCTAATTATTGATGCCACATGCACAGTTAGCTCTGACTTGCACAATGGTGTTAAAGTGAAACTGTGTGTTTCTTTTCCCTTATAAATGATCTTTAGTGGAACACAGCTTAATACCAGCTCAAAGTCATCACATTTACCAGATAACAACCAAGTTTCATTTTACCACTGTTGTTGGTTACAGTGGATATAATCTCCTGCTGGCTATATGGCATTTAGTGCACTGCTGCTTGCAGGGAAAAAAACAGTAAAGAGAGCTAAAACATTCAATAAAGGGATTTGCTAGTATTGGACAATAGGGAATATGTGAATAGAATGCTGACTGTAGACGTGTCCAGTCATGCAGACGAATAATGCCAATTTCAGATTACATGATTATATTGTGCCCGATAGCCCAACTCAACGGGGCTAAAGGTATTTAAAACTCATACCGTCTACTTTGTGTGATCCACATATAGTCCGAGAGTGGCTTTCTTCTTTCTATTTGCAGGCTTTTCAAAGCACATGACAGCCAACATCACATGTGCCATTGTTCATTTACAATCTTGTTTACAGACCCCCCTTTTATTAATTCCAATCAGCTAGTCTAAAAACTTTTTCAGATGCACAACATTGTAAAATAAATGGAGGCAGTGTGTGTTTATGTGCGCAGAGGAGGTTAACTTCCAAGGTCTTCTGCCAAGTTCTTGATCAATTTAGAAGCACAGAAAACCTTTGGAAGGTTTGTATGTGCACATGTTGATATGTCTTTTTGAACACTAGGACAGTGTGTGTGTGTGTGTTTGCATATGTACAGGTAAACACAAATGCATGTAAATGTGACAAAGCAGCATGTGTCTGAGCTGTTCTTTCCACCCACCTCCTCCCCTTACTTTGCATGCTGCAGTGTGTGTGTGTGTGTGTGTGTGTGTGTGTGTGTGTCATCAGCAGATGTTCATGAAATCTGCCACTCCTGACAGTAGGCAGTCTTTATCGCCTTCTTCAACTGCGCACACGCTGTTGTGATTAGCTGTTTACTCCGGCATTAGTCACCTTGAAGTTTTGCAGATGTTTGTGTCACAATTATGTCACGATACACCTGTTAGACTGTTAGTACAACCAGCACACTGTCATGATACTACAGTTAATTTGCTTGTTTTATGGCACAGTTTGGCCGCGACTCAGATATGAAGGTGACATTATGCAGGTGAGATAATGAGCTTGGCTGGTGATAGACTGTGACATCTGATGCTGAGCCAGCTTGGGTCCAAAGGATGGTGGAGAGGAGAAAGGGCAGTGTTGTAACTCAGGGTTGAGTGGTTTGATTAAAAAGAATGTAACACTGTAATCACTAGCATTTAGTAAATTGATAACAGTATGTTTATTGTATGTCATAGTTTATTTCAACTGAAAGTCAAAATGGGATTTTTTCAGGGTATTCCTTTATGAAGTGTTTCAGAGTAAACAAAGCAGGAATTGTGCTGACTGGATAAAAGGTTTCAAAGAAACTTAGAAGGAAATGCACTGACTGGATGAGTGCAGGAAGAATGGAAGATAGACTAATTGGATAAAAGGCTAAAGGGAAATAATGAGTGTGTTTGAGGAGTACTAAGGAAAGGAGGCTACCTCAGCTGAACCATGACTAACTTCTAAAATGATCTTAACTCTAGTCTTTCTCTCTCAGCACTGGTTAAACTGTGTTTGGACTTCACAACATGCCTGCTGTTCACAGCTGCTGCCGTTGTTATGTGTAAATGTGTGTTTGTTAGTGTGGGATGGAGCAGGTGGAAGGGGGGCAGTTCACACAGTTCTGGAGCCTCTTACAAGACTTCTGGATGCTGGACATTTATACAGCAGCACCACAAACTTCGACAACATGATCAAAGATTTGAAGTGAGTTTGTTTTTTTTTTTTTTTTTGTTTCTTTTTTGAAGGTAGAGTGGTGTAATGAACTCGACATCATTGTGAATGGTATCTGACAAGCATGTTTGACCTTGCTGCGAAGATTTGGTTCCACATATGTTACCCAAGAAGAGAAACCATGCAGTAAATCCAGTAAGTGACAACAAGAGTGTAGGAAATGAACAATACTTCATCTGACGGATCTCATTTTTTTCTGTGTGTTAACAGCTTGAACTCATCCATCCTTGCTTTATTTCCATAAATCACTTTGGGGAGTTTTAATCTTCTGACAGGGAACAATGGGATCTGTCACCCTGTCTGTAATTATTCTGTAACAAACAGAAAGACAAAAAAGTCGTGCCTTTATGAAACAAAAAAATAAACCTTTTTACAAAAAAAAATTAAAAAAATGCCTTGATTAATCAAGTTTACCTGACAAAATGATTTCTGTTGTATAAAGAATGTGATTATATGGCTGTGAAATCTTTGTGACTGAAGCTTGATAACTTCAGTTGTATAAAAAGGAATTCCTGTGTCCTTTTTATGCAGGTCTGGCATTATTTATTCCTTTATTTAATTTTAGGAATGTGATTGTGACTGGTCATTGCTTTAGTGTCTTTAAATTGACACAAAAGCGAGTTAGAGTCAAAACTGCAACATTTTCTGCATACTCTGCCCAGCTGCCAGTTTGTATGCTTGCTTAAAAATGCCTAGAAATACTATTAAAATATTCATCATTTTAATTATTGCATTCTTTAGAAGTAGCTGCATATATCAGTTACAGGTGAATATTGGTCATTCAGATAACGTGCGTCACCTTACAGAAATTCAAAAATAAATCGATTACAACGTTAATATTTAAACTCTCTTTCAGACTGTTTAATGGAATTTTCCAAGCTGGAACACAAGACCAGATGCTTAGGTTATGGGTCCTGGTTATGATTAATTAAGGTCAGCAATGATAAAAAAAAAAAAAAAAATGTGTGCAAATGCTAGACACCACATCCAGCCTGTTGGTGTGCAGGGTGCTTCTGCTGGCGCCGTGGCGTACGAGCACAAGAGGCCATTTAGCTTTTACGTCTGAAAGCTTCTCGGCAAGTGTTCACATTTCTCTGCAGCTACTTATGTTGCTATGATGATGCATCATACTGTGGCTAAAACCGTCTCCTGAGTTTTAAGTATAGTGCAGTTTTCTGACATTAATTCAAAACCCGATTGTGGACAGTCGCCTTCATAGTTTACCTGAAGGCTTGCAGTGCAGACTGCTGACAGTTGAAGCTCAAATACTTCACTGCCATTCTGTAAGCACTTCAGCACATTTTAATTTATATTATCTCAAGTGGAAAACCCCACACAAGCCAACTCAAGCAAAAAAAAAAAAAAAAGAATATTTTTAAATGGTTTTCACCCAGTGACGGCAGGATTCTGTTCATATGTTGAGAGGGAGTGGCTGTTGGCTCAGTGAGAAAAATAACCTCAAATTTGAGCCCTGTCGCTTCAGAGCCAGAGCCAAGCAGAGATGGGTGGGTGTGAAAAAAGGGAGGGAAGTGGGGTCACACTAGCTGACAGCAGAATCTGTCCTGTCTCGGGGCAAGCCACCTGCTTCCTTCAGCCCACTGGTTCTGCTCTCGCTGAGATCAAATCAGTTGGCTTTTCAAAGGAAGAAAAAGTGAAATGAAGAAATGGACAAACAAGCAATGAACAGAGTATGATCAAGCAGAGGCAGAGGGCTTAATGGTGAAGCAGTTCTGTCCTACAAATGCAACTTCAGTCTGTAACAGCAAGAATTTTTGAACCCGTGCATTTAGATTGCTTTTGTTTAACGATCTGTAACGCAATAATGGGCGTTGAGAAATATGTATTAACAGCTACAAGCTGACAAAAATAGTATTAAAAGATATAAACACCCATGTCTATTATAATAGACATGGGCTCCCTCTCTTGTTTACTAACTGATGATGTTGCCAAGCTCTCACTCTGATTTAGACTAGTAAATGAGGACATCAACAAAACTTTTCATTACAAATTAGTTTTACTTGAAATAAAACATTTTGAGTTCAGACTTATTCGGTTTGATTGCCTAACAAAGACACAAAAGTAACTGTTAGAAGTATCCTTGACAGCATGAAAGCAACATGGAAAACCCCCAAGTTGCACATGAAATAAAAGCACAATACCTATTCGTTACAGCACATTAAGACTTAATAGGTGATTTAACTTCCTCTAATGGGAGGAGTTACCAAGGAGTTACCATTTGTATTTATCTTATCTAGTGCAACCCCTCAGTTCATCCACTGAAACGAGCCATTTTAGCTCCTCTCACCTTGAAGGCCTCCCTCCTTTTAAGCCAACTTTTTTTTTTTCCTGATTGGCTGCCCCTCACAAACAGAAGGTGTGAACAGCAAGTGGGTGGGGCTGCTATGCTCACACCCAGCGTTGTGTACCTGAGATGATCATATTTAGGATATCCCCTCTCTCTGACATCATACAGATCCAAAAGTAGAGAAAAATGTCAAAATCCAAGCATTTAGAGCAGCCTGAGGCCCTGAGCTTTTGGCTCATAGAGAATATTTGCACATACTCTGACCTCATTATTTGAAACTTAGGCCTAAGTTTAATATGAGCATCCTCCCTATTAACATTAAAAGGGTAAGTGTCATAAGTCCACTTTACTTAGTCAGTAAGTGTTTATGACAGGGCAATACTAGAAATTTTCCTACTTACTATACCAGAAAAATGGATGATATTTAGCATTTATGAAGTAAGGAAGGAATTAGAATTGCAACAACTGTTTTTTTTTTCTAAGCTAAGCTTTTTGATGAAAATCTTTGCTTGGGATCCTTGTTCAGTCGGAGATTTCAGTCAAGTCAATAAAATGGATTGATTGATGGACTCTGGAAACACAGCTATTTGCACACACTCATGCATTGAAGGGTGATGAATACTGTGCAAAAATCTCAACAAGTTCTGTTTGTGTACTGCACTTCCACATTAAGAGTTTGGCAGCCAGTGCACAGTGCACCGTCTTTGACCATGTGCCTGTGGCTGCTGAGGTTGATTATGGGCTTGAATCCCTGAGCCTGCTGTGCTGCTTTACTGCATCAGCTGTCTCTACTCAATTGGAAGTGAAAAAGCATCTGAAGAAGGCGAGAGAAACAAAACGGTAAGAAAGGGAATAATTAAGATATAGTTAGAGAGAACCTCTTATTGCGATTTTACGATTGTGAAAAGGGGAATGTATGTGAGGGATTTCATTCAAGGTTGTCCGTTTTTTTTCCTGTAAAGTAGCAGTAATTTGGCACGGAAATTTAGCTGTGACTAAAATTTTTATCCAGTAACAAAAAAGAACAAGAGGAACAAGGATTTTAAGTGGATGAGGAGGAAGGAAGAGAAGATAAAATGGAAAGCCTGGATGTAGAGAAAAAGAGATAATGTGAACAAAAGGAGAAGGAGAGGAATCAAAACTTGTTAAACCAAGGAATTTTTACCAGTGCCAGTGCTGTGTGACAGTGTAGAACTAGCATCCAGAACAAGGTGTGAAAACTCAGAATGTGGTTGAGAGAGAGAGAAAGGAAGGCTCAAAGAAAAAGAGAAGTCTGTACTCGTGTGTATTTATTCTTGTCTGCTAGCAATATGTGAGTTTGCATGTTTTCTAAGAAGCTCTCTTGGCAGCCATTTGATGGGCCAGCGAACCGTGCTGTGCATGGTTTGAGCCACCTGTCACACACACACACACACACACACACACACACACACACACACACACAGCGTGCGAGCGCACACATGCACACAGCTTAGCTCAGTCCAAATATGGAAAACAATGTTTTTGAGATCTATTAGAGATGCAGTGTTTTAATTTCCACCAAAGAGTCTGTGTTGTAACTGAATGCAGCTGTTATAGAAAGCAATGACAAAAATTTTACACTGTTTCACACACTCAACACCAAAGTTGCCTATGTGAATTCAGTGTTACAAGTACAGCTCCAGTAATGCAAATGATAATCATGCTCTCATTGTAATGCTACTACTGTAGTGTGGGAGCACCTCTCAGTTTGCTGGCAGACCTGGGCTTCATCCCCTCTCCTCTCTCTGTAGCATAAATCACTCCATGGGTAGGTCAAGGATGCAGTTACTGCTGGTAAGGAGGCCATGCAGAGCGTGTTCGTCCCCTACTCCCTCTATCCCTCAATCTCTCTGTCACACAAAAACACTGAAGTGAAGTGATATCCCACTGCTACATTACCCAACAGCCCTGTTTGTGTTTTGAAGCCATCTCATTTATGATGGCAGGATAACAGAATAATGTGTGTGTGTGTGTGTGTGTGTGTGTGTGTGTGTGTGTGTGTGTGAACAGGTGTCACAGTAAACAGATTTTTCTCTCCTTATTCTCTGTCTGAGGAGTAAAAAAAAATCATTCTACTCTGGTATTCTGACCTTTATGTTTCCATTATCCTTTATACTTTCCCTGTATAAAATGTGATCTTCTGTAAACTGACTTTCAGGATGTAACAGGGGAGTTGGAAATACCTAAACTGACAGATGAAAGCAGTGGAAGGTTCACACAGACCAACCAATGAACAATTAGCGGCGGGTTGCTCTTTACATTCTGGACTGATTGAAGGTGAGATTTAAAGGACAGTTGCTGACAAACACACTGATGAAACATGCCATTGCACATTACAGATATCACAGTAATATAGCGCTTGTGACGCTTGACTAATCTGCAGTGTGAAATTATTTCTCTGAGCCTGCCTCCTGGGACAATTGAAGGGGTTAGTATCAGTTACAGAAGTGCAGTTAAGGATTGTGTGTCTTGTTTAAAGTCACTGCTGCTAAATTGAAGTAATCAGTTTGAAGGCATGCCACTTTGACCGTTTTGCCAAACCTGAAAAAGCATGGTGTTTGAAGCTTATAGCGTACATTCGGCTTGAAAATTTCTTATTTGTAAAATCATTAATTAGCATTAATGCTGGGAAATAAGTTATTTTTTCCTTGTCTTTCTTTTCTGTTTCAAACCCTCTAGAAACTTTTGGTTGGATCAGCCAGTCTGCTGGTTCGATGCTCCCTGTTGCGTGACATGTTTTTAAAATTAGGAAGGTATGCTTGACTGCTCCTCTGCAAGCCATCTCTGTAAGATGTGCAAAAACATTTATTTGTATCTTTGGACGCACTAGTTTCACTCTACTATATCTTGTCAACTTGTGAGTAGCTTGAAATTAAATAACGTCACGTAGATTCATCTGTGGTGGTGGGTGGTGTGTTTCGTCTTGCGTTGCAGCTGTTGATCAGTGAATCACAACTGGAAGCAGCAGCAATTCAGGGAGCAGGGTGCCCACAGGTGTATAGATGATTATCAGCTGTTTCAGGTGGTGCTTGTCATTTTGTTTTCCCTTTATAGTAGTCAGACCGTGCTGCTATCAAATTCTTTATCAAGCTCTTTCTTTCAGGGCACTTTGTTTTAATGCTCCACTAAGTGTGCACCCACACATGCACTTACTGAATTGGCCGTGGGCTTGAAGCTAGTGCTGGGTACTGACTGGACTTGCTGGAAATGTCAGCTTTTTAAAGTGTTCAAACATGCAGAGGGAACATTATAGCGCAGAATGAACTGGAACACGTGCTTTGTTGGCTGTAAAGAAACTGTTTGACGATGTTTATCTCTGTAGTAGTAAGGAGGAACAAAATGTAGCTCTGTGTGACTATTAAAATCAGGGTTATTTATGACTTGCAGCTTTACATTTTAAGTTGTAGGGTAGAACAAGGTGGTACATTGAGTTAAATTAATATAAACTTTTGTGTTTGGGTGGTGTAATGAGACACACTTCTTTGGGGTCATAAAAATAGAATAAACTGTAACTATTTCCTTGGACATGTATGATCTTTAATGGGGGCAGCAGCAGCAGCTGACAAAAATCAAACAGACCTCCACAGTAGTCAAACAGACCACTGTTCAAAGTTTGAAAGAATTGTGCTGGCAACATGACATTTAAGAAATAATGCACAGTGACAACCTTGCAAGTGTGGCAGTTTTCTTTTTGTCACTCCTGTTGCTCCTATTTTTCTTTGCAGTCTTTGCAATATGGAAAACGATGATAGCCTTGCTAGAGGTGTTATTCTTTTGTTGGTGTTGTTTTTATATTGGGTATGTCACCAGAACCGATACTGAAAATACCTTTTGATACCAAAATTCGGAAAATGCGACAGTGCTTGTTTTTGGTTGGTTCTTTTTTTTTCAGTACCTTTGGTACCGTATGCAGCGTGCACTGAGGCCACAGTTCTTCTGGAACGGGTGGGGGCAGCGTACGCCTACAAGTGTTCTTGTCTATCTTTACATGCTGAAGAAGAAGGACGCCCACAAGCACAGAAAAACACTACAAAAAGATGGCGACTAGTGCAGCTGCCATTTTAGCTCCTCCTCGACTCGCTGATAAGAAGGGCAGTAAGAATTGGGTATGGAAGTACTTTGTGCTGTTATCCTGAAATAGATGTAACCATTTTTTTTAAGACAGCTGGCATTGCTGTTGTATACAGAACAACAGCCACTGGGCTCAGTGGAACCCTGTAGAACAACTATGTTCTATAGGGTTTGTAATGGCTAACATTATATAAATGCTTAAGTTAATGTAACTATGTAGTAATGTTAGTAGGCTACTCAGCAACCATCCTAACATTTAAGTCTGTGTCCTGTGAACAGATATAATGTAAAAATTTTAAATAAACATCTACCGCCATCATGTCAGTGACTTAAAATGACTTTTTCATAAAGGAGTTTATGTTTAAGTACATGGGATAATGATTTTTCAAAGCAGCCAGTTTGAAATGGAATTGCAGGTAAGGCACAGGTGTCATTTATCAAATTTATTTAGGTACAGCACCTTGATCTATATTATTAGTAACACCTGTGTTTACCTGCTGTTTCATGTCAAAATGGCTGCTATGAAAAAGGTCTATATTGCATTAAGTGTTAAGGAGTTACCACAATTTTTGTCTTAGTCTCAAAAGTAACTGGATGGACTAACATAATTATAGATAAAAGGATTATTTTTAATACTTGGATGCAAATCTGTTGCAGTCCATGTTTGCCTGAAGTCTGGAACCCATGGAGATCACGATATGCTGAGTTTTCTCCCTTAAAATGCTCTGCCAGGCCTTTACTGAAGCCATCTTCAGTTTCAGCTTGTTTGCAAGTCTTTCTGCCTCCAGTTATCTCTTTAGACAAGTGAAAAGCATGCTCAATTAGGTTGAGGTCAGGTGACAGACTCAGCCATTTGAGAACATTTTGTTTCTTTTGCCTTGAAAAGCCCTTGGGTTTATTTTACAATATGTTTTAGGTCCTTATCCATCTGTACCCTGAAGTGCTTTCCTATCAGTTTATCAGCATTTGAAAGAGTCTGAGCAGAAAGTATTCCTTTATACACTTCAGAATTCACCCTGCTACTTTCATTAGCAGTCACAATAAACACTGGTGACCCAGTTCCATTGGAAGCCATGCATGGCCATGTCATTACACTGTGTCTCCACAATGTTTGACAAACACACTTTGGATCACAAGCCTTTCCTCTCCTTTTCCATACTCTTCTCTTCCCATCATGTGGGTACAAGTCTTGGTTTAATTTGCTCAAAGAATCTTGTTCCAGAACTGGGAAACTTTTTATGAAAGAGAAGTCTAAACTGGCCTTTCTGTTCTTGAGCATTACTAGTGGTTTCCATCTTGAGGTAAACCATCTGTATTTACTAGGGCTGTCCTGAATACCATTTTTGAGTTCTGGGGGAATGATACTAATCACCAGGGATTAGTCGAAGCTTCCTGAAAAAAATCAACCACCAAAATACTAACTGCAGATGGACTTTGATACATGCATCCAATCACCCGACCCAGACTGTAGAGCCTAAAGGCAGATAGTTTAATAAGGAATAAGGAATTATATTTTGTCTTGACTGGTTGTAGAGATGAAAAGAATATTAAAATTATGAATCCTCCATTAGACTGAAAAATTTATTCAGAAATCATTGGATTCAAATTTTTGGGCCGTATCGCCCATCCGGTCTGTGGGCTTGCCTGTCTGTCTCTGTACTGAGCCCAGTGGCTGTTTTGAAACACTTACGGAAGTGCTAATTAGAAAGCTGTTGAAATAGCGTAGTGGGAATCTCTGCAATGTTATTGAACAGCGTGATTGGATGTAGAGATCATTAAAACATGGAATGTAAAAGGAAATGGGGTGAAACAAACTGGAATTTCATAAAAAAAGAAAAAGAAAAAAAAGAGCAGCCTGGTGTGCTCAACTGGTAAATTGTATGGCTGAGACAAGAGGCTGGATTGTTTCTGCTCCTAAAAATAGTCTTTAAATGTCTTGTGATGTGCCAGTGCTGTGAGAAGCAAACTTTCAGCTCAATTTAAGTACAGAATAGCAGCGGGCCAGGCAATAAAATGGCTTCAGAGAAAGACGGTCAGTGAGTGGTGTAATTTAACCATGTCTCAGTGTCACAAAGTGCACTGCAGTGTGCCAGTATGCTGTCCAGTACAGTAACTACTAATGAATAAGTCATTTTCTTTGCCACCACTTCCTGTGAAAACTCCTGTTTCTGCTGCTTGTCATTTTACCTCATCACACACAGACAGTGAGATTTCTAGCCTCATGTTAGAGTCAAGAGCTCAGCTTCTCTGTCAAATACAGGGCATTTGTGCCAGACAAAGACCAAAAGGAACAAGAAGAAGAAGAACAAAAACAATTGTGACACAGAACATTAAGTGAATAGAACCACGTAAGCACTTAAAGAGAGGAATAATAAAATATAAAAGAAGTAGAGCTTATGGGAATAAGGGCTTGAATCACTTTGTTGAAGTAATGACATATTTAGGTGGCTTTCATCTGAATGGTAATCCTGTTTTATTCTTATTCGTGTTTGTCTTGTTATTTAATTGTCTGCAACCGGTATTATAATGACACACTTGTGTGTTTGGCATTGTAAAAGGCAAGAAAAAAATAGTTTACCACCTCATTTTTGACTATAATTAAGTCCCTTGAAAGCATGATGCAGTCTTAATTCCTTAACAGCTGATGAAATATGCCTGTATGGTGTGCAGTATTTCCACTATATTTCCCAAAATAAAGTTTCATTTTTGTTGACTATAGTAGAGCAAACTCTCTTAACAAATGGATATTGATTGGAAACCTATCAAAACCCTTGTCCAGCCCTGCCTTTTTTAAAATTTTTTTAATTTACTCAGAAAATAATGTTAAAGTACAAATAGAAATAGTGTATTGAAATTAGAGCTTCTGTTTTGCTTTGTTTCATTTCAGGTGTTTTTCCTTCCCTGTCCCTTCAGACTAATGCTATCAGTACCCTGAAACCCCTTTGGTCTTAAGCAGGACGGATGAATCACCAAAAATGCAAAGCAAAACGCCTCTTTGCTTTTTTTTGTATTTCTTTTTATCTTTCTTTCACTCCTTCTCCCTCTCAGCGATTACAGCTCGCTCTGCACTGATTTTAAGGGCGAGTGAGCTGACCCTCTGTGTGGGCTGCCTTGCATGGCCTTCGCTGATATGGAACATGCCTGTTCTGTGCACACAAGTGGGCTGATAGAAGGATAGAAAGAAAGGACACTGTACACATTAGAAAACCTGATCACCTCAGTTGTTGTATGAATGAATATTGATGTGATAAATGAAAGTGGAAATGTTTTCTGTGAAGTGTCTGTCCACCTGACCTCCCACAAATGCCAAGCCTACTTTCATTCTTCTGTGAGCATTGCATTGCAAAAAATCGTTGTATTACAGCTATGCAAAGGTGATTTCTTTGTTTTTTGTCTTTTAATGGAAGCACAAAACCTAGCCAGCATTAAATGACGAGAAAGAAAAGCATGGGGTATAGACAGCATTCGCAGACAATACAGAGCAGCTGTGTCCTCACAAATGCTTATCAGTTCATGAAAGACTGTTGCCACTTTTTGTTGTTCACACTCAAGCCCTTTTAAAAACCCCATTTATTTGCTTTAAACCACTTTATATTGTTGACCGTACTTTTGAATAAAATGAAGTAGGAACAGAAAAAGTAGAGGGAGAGAATACCTCCACAGCATGCGGTGTCTCACAGTTTGGTTCTTCTGCCTTGTTACTTTTGGACAGGTATGACAGTGACTGGATCCACAAGGTTGCTCCTAACATATCTAAAAAACAGTGAAACCCATCAGGAAGGCACCAAGGCTAACAGAGAGTCAGCAGTGGACAGCAGGGTTTGCAACACACGCAGTGTTATGAACTTCACCCTTTCTCTCGGCTCCTTTTTTCTTTTGTTTTACCTTTGTCGTATCCTGCTACTTAAAAAGAGAAAACATGTTTTTGCAGGAGAGTGGAATCTGGTTTTCTACTTTGATGTACATTAGTGTGTTCCCCTCATGTGGTTTGGAGTGCTGTGTAGTGGGCTGATCTTCTTATAAGCCTGACAGCAGACAGAAAGCTTTTCATTTTTAAGAATACACTTAAAAAAACAAAAAAAACCAAAACATAATTACCTGTTTGAAACAAATTACTCCAAATGTTGAGGATCCCATCACAGAGATTAATGCAAAGGAGTTGGTTCAAGTGTTGAAAAAATGGAGTGTCATCAGTGGGCTGAGTAAATGTACCTATTTTCCAGATTTACCTTGTTTTGAAAAGTTTGATCAGTTATCAATGATAACTGTCTTGCTGTAAGTTTGTATTACCCAGTGACATTTATACCACTTGTATAATGCTGTGTATTCCTTTTCAGTTCAAATATTGTATATAGTGCTAAAAACAGCACTAAATAAAACATTTGGAATATTTTTGAGCATTTTTTCTTTGCTGACAACACGTTGTACCCTAAGTAATTAGTCAGCCATTAAATAACCGTGTTTTCTATTATCCCCGACTGTTCTAGGTGAAATAATTAATTGAGAACTGACAGGTGAGATAATTAAAAACTATTGTAAGTTGATGCCATCAAGTAGTTGACTTTAAAAAATGAATCATGCTGACATTTTCAGGGTTTTACCTAGGTTTTTAAAAGGTTTAGGTGCTGTCTGGGCTCTTGGGGTGTTGGAAATTATTTTTAAAATTGAAGTTATTTATTTTACGTGTTTTCTGCTATTGTCCTTACTCTGGCACTGCTTTTTTATACAGTGTACATTCCATCTATCATTCACTGTAAAAATATGACATTTAATGAAAAAAAAAACTTAACTTAACTTGTACATTTATGAAGATCAAACATGCATTACCAATCTTCATTTGTGGAGTAAAGGGGTTTTCTAAGAGGTTTTTGTTGGCATTTCCTTTTATTTCAGTTGTTAGCAAAACTAGCCTGTGTTGTCTTAATATTAACTCTGGTATAAATTATTGAAATAAAATTATATATTTATATATGTGAATGTGAATATGTATGTGTAAAAAGATATGAAGAAAAACATAAACCTGTTTAACTAAAGAGTCATGCTAACATTAGTTCAGTAAAGATATCTTTACCTAAGATCAGCTAGCTTCACTGGCTAACATAATTCAGTGCATAAGCACTAAGCAGCTAGGTTAGCTGTTTCTTTAGGTTACATTAGTTAATTTTTCTGTCAGCTGTTATTGTTAGCATCTACAAGAATTACTAACAAAAAAGTATATAAATTAAGAATTGAAGTATATACTTCAATGATTAATTGAGGCTTACCTTCATGGCTTTCAACTTGCTTATCTGAGTCAATAGTTGTTACTAGGCTAGTTGACAGTACAGAGAAATATTCAGTCAGTTGGTTCATTAGCTTGCTAATGAGCATCTGTCACACACTAATCACGCAAAAGTTTCTCCAAACACATTTGGAGAAATTGAGATCATGGCAACTTGTGATTTCTTTGTGTGTTTGCTCCATAGGACTCTTACGTTGTGTTTGCATTTACTCTGATATGCTGCCTAAATGGCTTTTTAATTTCATTCTGGTTTGCAAAAACACTTTGATGCTGCACTTAAATCTCTGTATGGTGGGAAAGACCTTGATTATTATGTAATCAAGAGTTCAGTAGTTTTTTTTTCAGTATTTGATTATTCTAGCTTTCTGGAGATCATTTGACTAAAGTGTCTCTTGTCTTTTTCTTTATAGGAAGTCCATGAAATTCTGAAAGAATATGAACTGAAGTACTGCTTTGTGGACCGCAACAAAGGCACAGGTAAAACTCAAATCTAACCTGACATGATGACACACTAACTGGCATAGTTAACCCCTGATAATAACCATCACAACTAAATGCCTAACTCTAACCTGACCCTTAACCAGTTTTTGAAAAAGTAGTGACAGGCCAAATTGTCCTGTTGCTGAAATTTTAATTATTCTTGCACAACTTTCTTTGTAAGAACCAAGGACTCTCACACAAATCTCTGCTCAAACGAACCTGTAAACTAAACCCTAAACATATAGCTATTCCATATTTGTCATCACTAATTTGTATTTATAGTTACAGTATACAACAGAGGTGAGTACACCCCAGTGCAAGATCACTTAAATGTCAAAGGACTGAAACTTGTATCACCTTACAGTAATTGCACAACTTCTAAGTTAAAGTCTAGAGTATCTGTTCTTCTGGAAAATGAAAAATTAACAGTTTAGATATGCTTCAAAGAAAATACATGAACTCATTTCACCTTCATTAAGATTTAAATATATTATTTTTTCAATACCTCCTTTATTTTTGTTGACTGAGTCAATCTTCCTTTTCTGGAGTGATGTTCTGCTACCCTTCAGAGACTTTTTTTTTTTTTTTTTAAAGCTGTTCTTAGCTGATGGGGGTGTGTTGCTCTCTTGCTTTCTTTTAAAATACCTCAGAGGTGTTTGATTGGATTCAAGCCAGGCAAGATATTTTGCCAGGTCATAGTTTTTACTTTTTTGTTCTTTAGAAGCTCTTCTATGACTGTGTCAGTGTGCTTTGGATCGTTATCATGCTGGAACATTCCTCCTCTGCCAGAATTCTGGAGACTGGGAATCATCTTGTCAGCCAGTATTTTGGCATTCATGCTACCATCTATAAATGTCATCTCCCCAACACCTTTTGCACTCAAGCAGCCCATATCATCACACACCTACCTCAGTGCTTCACTATCATGACTGTGCCTTCACTGTGGTAATCCTGGCCGGGTTCATACCAAACATCCTGGACAAAGTTATCCTGGTCTCAGTGTGTTCTCAGTGTTCATCAGGCTTTTTTTTTTTTTTTTTTTTTTTTTTTTCAAAGTTAATTTTTTTTTTTTTTTTTAAAAAAAAAAGGTTTTTTTTTTTTATTT
>VUQI01019339.1:0-19509 GCA_015106735.1 Paratilapia polleni | reverse complement strand
CTGCTGACCAACAAGAACACAAAGGCTCGCCTCACGTTTGACAAAAAACATCTTGATGACCCCCAAGACTTTTGGGAAAATATTCTGTGGACTGACGAGACAAAAGTTGAACTTTTTGGAAGATTCTTGTTACATCTGGCGTAAAACTAACACAGCATTTCATAAAAAGAGCATCATACCAACAGTCAAACGTGGTGGTAGTAGTGTGATGGTCTGGGACTGCCCAGCTGTTTGTGCCCTGAAGCTCAAGCACACTTGGGTAATGCAGCAGGACAATGATCCGAAACGTAACAGCAAGTCCACCTCTGAATGGCTCAAAAAAACCCCAAAAATACTAAAATTCCTCCACAGTGATGTGAAAGACTCATTGCCAGTTATCACAAATGCTTGATTGCAGTTTTTGCTGCTAAGGGTGGCACAACCAGTTATTAGTTTTAGGGGGCAATTACTTTTTCACACAGGGCCAGGGAGGTTTGGATATCTTTTTTCCCTTAATAAATGAAATCATCATTTAAAAACTGCTTTTTGTATTTACTCAGGTTATCTTTGACTAATATTAAAATTTGTTTGATGATATGAAACATTTAAGTGTGACAAATATGCAAAAAACTAAGAAATACTTTTTCACTGCACTGTAAGTGATGACACATGGCAGAGGTGAAGGATCACCAGGATAGTAACATTATTTGGGATCATCTCTTGTAGACTTTGCTGTGATTTCTGTTACAGTGTTTGACACTTGTCAAATTTTTTATGGGTTGCGAAAAATTAGAACATATTATGATCTCAGGGTTGTGTTTACAGGTTGCTTCTCTGCCCCAAGTGGCCACAAATTCTTCTTCATCCACCTTCCATGAACTGATGATCCTTTGGTTCTCTTTTAGGTAAAATTCCTCCATGAATACGCTGCATGACTTTCCTGATTAACTGCTGGTTTAGCACGATCAGTGAAAACCTACCAGTAGAGACTTTCCTCTGGTGGTGCACACAGTACGTGTGGAGCTAAAGCACACAGCGGCCTGAATTATAATTTCCTGGCTTTGTCGTGTCAAATGCATGCCTCACGTTCACTCCTGAGTACAAACCATCTCACTCACGGAAGTAATGACTCACTGAGAAAATCTTTGCCAGTGCACAAACATGGCAGCCGCCCTCTGTCTCTGGTACGATGAACTGGGTATTCACAGTATGTTTATTGCCAATACAGACTTTTACTATGATAAAAGAAAACCTTTTGTCAGTTCATTATGTATGTTTGATTTGTGGCAGTGTTAAACAACAAAAACTTTACAACCTCAACATATTATGTGAGGAGCTTCTTATCAACATAACCTTGAGAGAGGCATACTTTACTTAAAGGGCAATAGGTAGAAAATCTACTGTCTCGTGAAACAAAATGACTGCAAATAAGTGTTTGTATGGCAGAGACTTGATTTGTGGTTTTCAAACTCATTTTTCAGCCTGTATTCTTTCAGATTTAAAACTGCTTAAAAGGCCAAAGAAGCCATGCAAACAAATGGCAGTTAAATGTTGTTTTATGACTGATTAACTCTTCACTTTGGTTTTGTTGCTTTGAGTGGCTAACAGAAGCAGAAATAGGCCTTTAATGCACTTGTCCTGCACTTTGTCCAGTAAAATCAAAACTCTTCCTTGAGCATAATGTAATTATAGATTTTATATATATTTCTCCCGTTCATCTGCATTTACTCTGAAAAAATGAAGATTTAAAAGGTTGCAGTTGCAGTAAGGTCGAGTTTAGCTGACAGCAGTCCAATGTTCTTCTCTGAGCAGGGTCTGAGAGGATGAGGGTGTGTCCATTTCTCTTAGGCGTGAGCCAAGTCACTGTGAGTGTGACCTCCTGAGCTGGAGGTCATGCTTACCTGGAGGAAAAAGAAGCCATAAAATGCTTCAGTGCTTCCAAATGACTGCAGCTTCCTCCATCTGTATGATCCATCAGAAAATCTCTCCATGCAAACTTCTGCACGTCTGTCACAAGGTCACAAGGTGAATAAAAACAGCAGAAGTGGTATTTTACTTTTATTATGCTGTTATTAAAAGTCAAAGGTACACTTTAGAAAAAAGAAAAAAGTGCAGAGCCATTAGCAGGAAAATGTACTGATATACTGGAATAAAATAAGCATTTACACAGTTATTTACTGATGTATTTCTGCCTGTATGTAAGGCAGGAACTCCTAACCTCACCCAAAGCCACTGCGTGTAGCTAACACAGGAGAGGTGAGGTGTGTCCGTTTCGGTGAGATGACCAACCCTGCTTCAGACTGAGGTTTTAAAGAAAGAAAGAAAGAAATCTAGTATGTCTGTTCAACTGCTTGCTAACGCAAATATCTAATCAGCCAATCACATGTCAGCAACTCAATGCATTTAGGCATGCAGACATGATCAAGACAACCTGCTGAAGTTCAAACTGAGCATCAAAATGGGGAAGAAAAGTATTTAAGTGACTTTGAACGTGGGATGGTTGTTGGTGCCAGACAGGCTGGTGTCAGTATTTCAGAAACTGCTGATCTACTGGGACTTTCCCACACAACCATCTCTAGGGTTTACAGAGGATGGTCTGAAAAAGAGAAAATATCCAGTGGGCAGCAGTACTTGTTGATGTAAGAGGTCAGAGGAGAATGGCCAGACTGCTTCGAGCTGATAAAAAAGCAACAGCAGCTCAAATAACCATTATAGCCAAGGTATGCAGAAGATCATCTCTGAACACATGACATGTCAAACCTTGAAGCAGCAGAAGACTACACCAGGTGCCACTCCTGTCAGCTAAGAACAGGAAACTGAGGCTACAGTTTGCACGGGCTCACCAAAAATGGACCGTAGAAGATTGGAAAAATGATGCCTGGTCTGATGAGTCTTGATTTCTGCTGGAACCATTTGGATGGTAGGGTCAGAATTTGGCATAAACAACATGAAAGCATGGATCCATCCTGCCTCGTATCAGCAGTTCAGGCTGGTGTAGGTGGTGTAATGATGTGGGGGAAATTTTCATGGCACAGTTTGGTCCCCTTAGTATCAACTGAGCATCATTTAAACACCACAGCCTACCTGAGTATTGTTGCTGACCACATCCATCCCTTTACTTTGACCACAGTGTACCCATCTTCATATGGCTGCTTCCAGCAGGATAACACACCATGTCACAGAGCTCAAACAGCCTCCTCAGTCACCAGATCTCAGTCCAATAGAACACCTTTGGGATGTGGTGGAACGGGAGATTTGCAACATGGATGTGCAGCCGACAAATCTGCAGCAACTGTGATGCTATCATGTCAACACGGACCAAAATCTCTGAGGAATGTTTCCAGCACCTTGTTGAATCTATGCCAAGAAGAATTAGAGCAGTTCTGAAGGCAAAAGAGGACAACTAGCAAGATGTAAGTAATAAGGTGTCGTGTGAATGTTTTATTATATTATTCATTTCACTGATTCTTTTGTCTGCATTTATTCATTTGAAATCTTTTTTTTTTTTAACTTGAGTTTAATTTTAGGGAACATCTTTTGACATGGGGCAGCACGGTGGTGTGGTGGTTAGCACTGTTGCCTCACAGCAAGAAGGTCCTGAGTTTGAATCCACGATCTGGCCAGGGCCTTTCTGTGTGGAGTTTGCATGTTCTCCCCGTGTCTCCGTGGGTTCTCTCCGGGTACTCCGGCTTCCTCCCACAGTCCAAATACATGCAGTTAGTGGGATTAGGTTAATTGGTAATTCTAAATTGGCTGTAGGTGTGAATGGTTGTCTGTCTCTCTGTGTTAGCCCTGTGACAGACTGGCAACCTGTTCAGGGTGTACCCCGCCTCCCGCACTATGACAGCTGGGGTAGGCTCCACCCCCCACCTGCGACCCTGAATAGGATAAGCGGAAGAAAATGGATGGATCTATTGACATGACTATGGGAAAGACTTTGCTCTATATCAATGTTTCCTTAGTGGTAATTTTTTGTGGTCTTTCCCACAAGATCACAGAGCAGCTTTGGTGTTCATGACTATCTGTTCCTCCTCGGTGGGATAGTTTGGCTCCGGAGAGGTTTAAACTGTTGAACTGCACTGCTTTTCCCATCTGGAGCCTGTAGCAGTCCGTGAAGTTTTCACAGTGTTGTGTTGCTCATTAATTTATTGACACAGTGTCATGTAAAACCTGCTGGGTCACACTGACCTGAAAGCACCGAGCCAAGCCTTCCTTTCCAACAACCCACACTCCTACTTATGTAACTCAGATCCAAACCAGGGTAACATGTATCATCTTTGTGGTGTTAAAAAGAAAAGGAACTTCATATTTTTTCTATTTGTTTGGCAGTTTTCAACTTTATTTTATTATTTTTCTGGAGTTTTTGTGTCATGTGGTAACAACTGATAAAATGTCTGTTCTGTAAGAGGACCATGAGTTGAGATTTTGATCAGTGTGACCTCATGTGTACTCTCAAAGCTCTTCTTTAAAAAAGAAAAAGAAAATGTAGATATAAAACTATATTTCCTTCATTATTACAGTTCTGCTCTCCCAGCCTCATCCCATAAAGACCTCGTGAATTGAAGAAATGTTCATGTCATCACTGTGAACTGCATAAGTTCCTCATTAAATGCATTTATTAGCAAAAAAGAAACCGCTCCGGGTGAGGGCAGGGGGAACTGTAACTAAATGAAATGTCCCTGTTTCTCTGATAGTTTGTGTTGTTTCTCATGGCAACAAACCATATGCTGGATGGAAACAGTGGGATTGTTCCCTTATTGTTTATAGGTTTGGATCAAGGATAGAAATGTCTAATGCTTGTGAAATTTAAACACCTTTTATAAAAAAGAAAAAAGAAAAAGAGAGCGAAAGCTTGAGGAAAAGGAAGACAGAAGAAACTGAAAGTAAACTTTATGTGGTATCCTGGAGTTAACAGTAAGTTGAGTACATGGTGCCAAGAACCAGTTTCAGCACCCACTGATCAGTCTGCCAGGGCCTCCGCCTTTGACTGCTGCCTGATCCACATTATACTGGACCTCTACAGCCCCTCATGTGGATGGTGGGTCCACAGGAGGGATGGCTCATGTGACTCCTTCGGGCTGAGCCCAGCCGGGCCCCATGGGCTAAGGTCACTTGTTGATGAGCCCCTCCCCTGGGCCTGGCTTCAGGGTGGGGCCCCAGTAACCCTGATCTGGGTGAGGTAACATGTTCCATTGATTGGAGGTGGTTCAGGCATCTGAGTAGGATGCCTCCCAGAAGACTCCTAGGTGAGGTGTTTTGGGCATGTCCTACTGGGAGCAGATCCACGACATGCTGTAGATTATGTCTCTCAGCTGGTTTGGGAGCGCCTCAGTGTCCCCCCGGATAAGCTGGAGGAGGTGGCTGAGTAGAGGGAGGTCTGGACCTCTCTGCTTAGACTGCTACACAGTGACCCAGACCTGGATATGCAGCAGAAAATGGATGGATGGATGGTTAAACCCAATAATAACAGTTTCTTATGTTACGTGCACACTATAGAACAAAGATAAGTAGAGCCCTGTGTAACATAACTAAGATATTAAATGACTGAAAATCATGTTACAATAATCTGAAATGTTGATTGTCTAAATAAAACAAAAAGGTTAAACAGACTGCACTAAAAATATGGGCCCAAAATTTTAATCTCAAAGCAACAAAAAGAGAGTTCATAATTAACTGCCAAGTATGCCTAGCTGCATTAACAAGGTTATAAAAAGGCCAGTGAACTCCACAGACAGATTTGAGAGCTGAAAGTACAGCGTTATGTAAGAAAATCCCAGCGGACAGATCGATCATCTGTGATGTTCTTGCAGTAACCCTTACCATAACCACATATCATGGGGCCATTCATTTTTGTGGTGCCTGTGACAGTTCTATCCAGAATTGATTTTAAAATCCTCCTCCTCACATAGAAGATCTTGAATGATCAGGCCCCATCATAGACCCCCAACAGAGCACTTCGCTCTCAGACTGCAGGCTTACTTGTGGTTCCTAGGGTATTTAAAAGTAGAATGAGAGGCAGAGCCTTCAGCTTTCAGGCCCCTCTCCTGTGGAACCAGCTCCCAGTTTGGATTTGGGAGACAGACACCCTCTCTACTTTTAAGATTAGGCTTAAAACTTAAAAAACTTAAAACTTATAGTTAGGACTGGATCAGGTGACCCAAAACCATCCCTTAGTTAAGCTGCTATAGGCTCCTGCTGCTGGGAGCTTCCCATGATGCACTGAGCACTTCTTCTTCACTCACCACTCTTTATTCTCCATGTGTTTATACACCACTTGCATTTAATCATTAGCTATTATTAAACTCTTTCTCTCTCCCATAGTGTGTCTTTTCTCCTGTCTCCCTCTGCTCTCTTCTGTTTCCCCTCACTCCTACGGCAGATGGCTGCCCCTCCCTGAGCCTGGTTCGGCCGGAGGTTTCTTCCTGTTAAAAGGGAGTTTTTCCTTCTCACTGTCGCCAATTGCTTGCTCATAGGGGGGGTTGTCTGACTGTTGGGGTTTTCTCTCTAATATTGTAGGGTCTTTACCCTAAAATATAAAGCGCCTTGAGGTGGCTGTTGTTGTGAATTGGCGCTATATAAATAAAACTGAATTGAACTGAACTGAACTGAGTTCTAGATTAGGCACCAGAAGTGGCATCACATCAGTGTAAAATAATTTTACACCTGAACTTTGTCAACATAATTCCTAAATGTGAGCTCATGTTTGACTCATAAAAATTGAGTGCATGAAAAATCGTATAACCCCTGCCGTGACACTGCTCAGCATGCTTACTGTTGTTAGACTTAAAACCAGATAGCAAAAAGAAATGCTGCTTATGTTGAGCTTGACCCACAGGATTACTGCAGTAACTGCACAGTAAAACAACCATAAAGCATGGCGATGATTGCGTGATGATCTGAGGATGCATGAGAGTGAAAGATTACAAGAAATTACATTTAAAGATGGCACAAATGCAGTTGTGCGCACCCAAATACTGGATGAACTCACCAAGCCTGTCAGGAGGAGAAATATCCAACATGACAATGATCCTAAACACACTGCAACAATCACACAACAGTTTCGAAGAGGAAGAAAAACTGAGAGCTGTGACCTGAGCTATGAGCTAACACTGTTGGAGGTGCACAAACAAAATATTAAATTAAATTCCACTAAAAGGTGGAGTCACTTTGTCACATTGGAGTTGTGTTTTTGGTATTTTCTGTGGAGTCTATCTAACCTGTTTATTTTAAAGATAAATAAAAAACAAATACCTGAAACCTAAGACAGAAAATGAATACAGATATTATGGGTTTGTTCTTAACATTTTATAATTGTCCAGAGCTCTTCTTGTTGGTTAGACTGTCTGAAGTTTCATTCACACTGAGGTCTTTGTGTATTTTTATCCTTTATATTGTGGTTCATGTCTTGTTTTTATTGGATTAATGTCACTTTTTTCATTCTTGGTTTCACTGAAAGGACCCTTTACAGTACTGTTCTCTTTGTTTTGGTTTCAAATATTAGTAGGCTGTTGTTTATATATATATATATATATATATATATATATAAAGTATCTGTCAAGTCCTGTATCACAGCCTCCTCAACAACCTTAAGTTAAAGTTGTTTATCTTTTTTTTAGGACCCCTAAAGGATTTGCTGTGGGTACGAAATTCCTGTGACTAACTTCACTCTCTAAAGGCAACAGCGCCCCCAGCTGCTGGATGGCAGGTGGTGCAGTTTACGGTATTTCCACAAAGTTTTGTCTCTAAAAAGAAAATGAACACACAAAACAAAAGTATTATGTTAATAGTATAGATATTCTAATTTCCAGTGCTGTAGGTACTAAATGGATTATATCTGTGAATTATTCTAACACAACTTGGACATTTCTCCAAAACTCTGTTTATGCAGGTTAATTCTGACAGAACATATAAAAAAGATGGGTGACAAATTAAAGGAAAAACCGGAATCCTTCCCCCTACAGCACCGGTTGCTATGCTGTGGCTTGGTTTGCTTGTTCCATGTTAGTCCCAAACTCTCTAACAGATGTTCACTTAGATTTAGAACTGCAAGTATGATAAGATTCACATTTTTTTTTCATACTCATCAACGAGTGACCCCTCGTATCCTGTGGATGGGGACACTGTCTTGTTCACCACCATCATCAAATCACCAAAATGTGGGAATATGTTTTGGAATAATGTTTTTCCATCCCTCAGGCAGAGGTTGAGAAGCTTGCAGAATCAATAGCTTATCATAACAGCTCATGGCACCACGTTGTGGCCCAGCATCTTTCTAAGAAACTTTATGTTTCACCTGTCACCAGTCTGTATGTAAGACATTGTTGCTTTGGCGCCATTTGACCAAACTGGCAAATAAGCCCCGCCCACGTGTCGCCACTCCCTAGAGGGTCCTCATCTTGTTCCTGATTGGAGAATTCAGCTGTCTGTCAATGATTCCTTCAAACTGGAATCAGAAGTAAACTCTCAAAACCTGCGTCAAAGTATCATCTGTCATGACAGTTAAACAGGAAATGATGCGAAAAGCAGGAATCTGTCTTTCAAAATAAAATCACACGCTCAGCCCGTTGAAAGACGGAAAACCTAAACAAAACAGAAAATGTGTTCATTTATGGATCAGCCACAATCAAATGGCAAAACTGGGGTTACCTGTGTAACACAATATTATTTTCCAGTAAATAATATAATTTTATATGAGTTGGTGTTGATGTTATGAAGTTGGTCCCAGTGATGAAGTTCACACAGGTTTTGGTTGTAATCATCAAATATAAATTGTTGTTTATTTAATATATGAAAGCACATTTGCATTTCCACTAACACCAGTTCTTAAATGCTACATGTTTAATGCTTTTTTCAGTTCTTATGTTCAAAAAAGATAACAAAGAGTGAATACTGATATTTCTGTTTCTATTGCAGACTGAAGTGTGACAAGCAAGGGGTACTTACCCGCTCTGCAGACATTTTTCACAAATCCACACTAAATGTATATATATATATTTTTTTATTATTTGAGCATTCAGATTTTTTTTTGTTACTTTTTTATATATAATATATAAGGCTTGATATTACTGAGAACATATTTTTATTATATGAACATATTAGAAGATCATTTGACTATAATCCTTTTTCTTCATGTCAATATGTTATGTGTGAAATTGTGCCCGAAAAATTGTGTAGTGTCTGTAACAGTGCATAACTTGAGTGATGCAACAGCAAATATAAACTGTACCATGCTTATTTGTAACTTCTATATATTCCCTTCTTATTATTTTGCTGCAGGATAAATGATGTTGCAGGCTTGTGGGACGGGTTTTGTGCAGCATACTGCAGGCTGTAATGTCTGTAATAGTAAATGACATACATCCTGGTTCTTATATGCAAGGCATTATACATAAATGAGAAACATTTCTGATATGTTTTACTCATTTATATGTCAGATTAAAAAATCCATGATTTTAAAAGTACAAACAAATTGATGTTCAGTAAACATTCACTAATCTTGTAACTGTAACAATCATTCTGTAGTGTCCATAACAGGAAATAAATTCAATGAAATTCAATGGTGGTTCCCTTCAAAGCTGCATATCTTTTTTTTATTAATCGCAAACGCTTCACAAAATTTTGCACCCTATTTCACAAGATCGTAAAGTTGCAGAAACAATCATAAAAACTAGCACATAACAGATCTAAGGTTTTGCCAATAATGCACAGCTGATGGCTGTTTGACTGTGGCTGACCCTTCAGCTTTGTGTTTTTCATTTTCAACAGAAACATCTCAATGGGATCAAAACCTTTATTTTTATCCATTAAAGGCAACAAATGATCACTCCACCAAACCAACAAACAAAAAGCCAGTTTCTTAATTTAAAGAGATAGAATAAAAAAATAAATAAAACTAACTAACTAACTAAATAACAAACTAACAAAAAAACAGTGCAAGGTAAGGAATATCTATAAATGTAAACACTGCTGAGGCTTTGGAAAATCATCACCACTCTGTGTATGTATATATTAAAAAAAAAACCCTAGTTGGTCTGCTAGATTTGTCTAGAATTTATTAGAAAGTAGCATTTTTTTTTTTCATTTATAAAGCAACAATTATATCACATTAGTCATAATATAAACAATTCTTAGCATTTTAACTGTTCTTTATATGGCCCGTGGTGTGGAAAGAAATTTATGCTGGATACACGTTTACTGTTGTGATGGTTCCAGAGATGTTTATAAGAAATCATTTGGATGTTAAACTACTACTACCATTACTACTACTAAGTAATATATATATATTATTAAATAATATTTATAGTTTCAAACTCTACAACAAAACATGTGATAACTAAAATCAATTTAGTGTATGTGGTATGTACAAATCACAGGTAGTGATAGAAACTAGGGAGTAAGTTTATGTGGGCTCCAAAAAAAACAAAGAAAAAAAAAAGTTGTTCAACGTGGCAGTTTTATTTTGAAATCCAAATCCGGAAGCGCATGTTACATGTTTTAGGTACCTTGACCCTGGTGCTGAAGTCAGAGGGGTAGGAGGTGTTTTTTTCTCTTCTCCTCCCAAACTTTTCTTACCTCTCCTAAAGTTATGACAAGCCTCAGTGTGACTGGACGGAGAGAAGTCAGAAGGTAAGAAAGTAGTTCCCGGCGGGTCGATGAATGTATCGATACGCGTTGATTAGCTGATTATTGCTGGACTGATCGAGTCTCTGAACAAAGACAAGGAATTGTGTGTTTTATTAAACAGAGTCTGCTTCAAACTGTTACAGTGGATTATTGATAATGTGTGATAATAGGATTGCCTCTGGAAACTCTGTGGAAAGACTTTAAAAAGTATTTTTATATGGAGACTTTATATTTTAAATGCCCATTTTTATCTTAGATTTTATTCATAGTGTATTTATGTTTTCCTGAACTCACTGAGTGGATGTGGCTCATACTGCTTTCCCTTATTTGTCATACTTGGCATATCTTAAACAGCCCCCCCCCAAACTACATTTGTCATTTCTTTACTTAAAGTTGGACTTGATTGCATAAAAACTGGAGTTTTGGGCTGTCTCTAGAAACATTAGAAACATTTTCTTTGTGATAGGATTTAAATCAGTGATTATCTAACAGCTTATAAATGTAGGCTATTATTCCTCTGTGTTTGTTGTTGTTGCTTCTGTGACTCCTCCACAAAATCGGCTTTCTCTTTCACCTAACTCAGCTTGTCTTTTATAGCTTTCCTGCAAAACTTTTGTAGCTTCTGTTGTGAAAAGTGCTTCATATATAACCTAAATGTAGCTCCAATAAAAAAAGGGATTTTTTTTTTGCCAGACATTGTTGTGGGTGAGGCAGCTTTATGGGACGGAAATCCCCCCCCAACCTCCTGTTAGATGTGTTGAACGCTCCCCCATATCCGCCCCCTGGTTGCTCTCCTGTCTTATTATATAGGGCATCACCTCTTCTTCAGTCGTGCCCAGAGCTTTCCAGAAGCTGCAGAGATGCAACGTTTAAACCATATTGATTAGGCTCTGCTTACTTTGACTCAAAAAGTGAATAACATCCATTGTGGAACAAAGAGATTTGTTTGCCCTCAGTTTCAGAAAATGCAGCAAACAAGCTGGCGGTGATTTGGGGGACTGGACTAGAAACAAGAAGCCCCATTTCATTAAAAACAAGGCCGCTGACATTCACTTCACATGACACACAGACTAGGTTCAAGGAGTTTTTAATCACTGTTATTTGACTGTAGCTTTATTGGCTTCATCTGCCTCTGGCTATGAATCACTCGGGTTGATGGACAGCTTGCAGCCACGGTTCCGGATGTTCAGCCTGAAAACAGCACTGCTTTAAAAAAAAAAAAAATTCCCAAGTGGCAGCATTGGTGGGGGTGTGTTACATTAAATACCAGTGAGATGATGAAATATTACCCTGGAAGACCTTTTTTTTTGTATTCACACATCCATGAATTTGAAGGTTTACCAGACAAGAACAAGCTTTGTTGCAGGCTTGTACAACTCAACATGACTTTTATCCTTCACCTCAACAACTGCAAGCAAAACAGAAGGAGTACGCGTTATGTTACAAAGTCATTGATTGGCTAAAGAATTTCAGATGTAGCTTTGTGTTGTAGTAAAAGTTGTGTCAAGTTATACATTTTTTTTCTAATTCACCTGTGACAGGAAACATATGTTTACCTGCTTAGGGTTGGAAGTACCTTTTGGTGAAAGCGATGGAATTCAACGCCAGGGGCCTGTAATACGAAGCAAGTTCAGTTTAACCGGGATATCTTTCCCTTATCTGGCTTCACTTATCCTAACACTGGTATTGAGGCTGAGTAGCCACATGAAGTTGTCATTAAGGCCTTGGTCGCACAGGCATAGAGATCGGTTGATGACTTATGTCTGATATCCCTGTTTGGTGTTCTTCCTGCATCATCATAATTAATGTTGGTCCAGGATCATTATTGCAACTGACCAATCACGTCTGAGCATTCAGTTAGCATTACCCAAGAAGTTAACCAATGCTACTGAAAAGTATCACTAGCAAACCAACATGAGTAAGCTAAATACGGCTTACAGCAAGACAAACGTGATAATATATTTATTATATTGTATCAATTAATAAAGAAAACACTTGAAATGGCTACCATTTGTTCCAGAAGAGAGTTCTATATAGACAAAGGAATTTTTATTTATTTTCAATTATTTTGTTTTTCCCCCACATTGCAAAGCTATGACATCACAGCAACATGATTTTTCAGTTGCAATGTTGATGCTGGACCAGCATCAATTATGATGATGCAGGAACAACACCAATACAGGGATAACAGATACACCATTGATGACCCCCCGGCAACCTCCAGTCGCTAGGGAAAAACTTGTATTCCCCAGCTGGTTGGTGAGTGGTTGCTGGCTGTCGCTGGGTGAAATCAGTCGCAAACAGGGTGCTTCATTAAAATACTCCTTCTGCTCCTTCTGATTGCTTTGGTCACTATCAGGTTGCTGTGTTCGCCTGTAAGTTTGCAAGGAAGACGCCGATTTGTCTGCAGACACTTGCCAACTAACCACCACCGAGCGGTAGTGAAACATGGAAAAAGTGCGATGCATACCAGAAACAGAGACTGCTCGCCTTCAGAAGGCACAACTTTAAAGGCAAACAGTCTCCGTTTCCAGTTTGTGTTGCGCTCTTCACAGTTCCACTACTGCTTAGCGAGTAGTTGGCGAGTGTTTCCAGACAAGTTGGGGTCTTCCATCCAAACTATGGGGGACCGCGTAGCAATCACAAGGAGGTTTTTGGTGATCAGTTTCACCTAGCAACAGCAAGCAACCTCCCGCAACCACTTGCCAACCGGTTGGGGAATACTCATTCATACTCATTTCCCTAGCAACCAATGTTTGCTAGGCGGTTGCTAAACAGTCTTTAGGCCTGTGTGACTGAGGCCTAAATTAACAGATTATCAATGCTATCAATATCATAATCTGCTACAGAGCAGGTTAAATCTACAGCATAAGTTGGTAAGAAGTGAATCACCTTCTTGATACTGAAACTCCAGGGTGAGCCATGAAGTTACCTAGATAAGCCCAAATCCTGCTTTGTTGGGCAGGCCTCTGGTTCTGACTGCTCAGTGTCATATTTAGTATTTTTAAATTTAAAATGTACATTGTTGGCACTTTGTTCACCAACCAGCCCCATTGTCTTTCAGTACCTGCGTAATGTCATCACCGAGGTGGTGCCAGGGACATCCAGCAACAAAACGTAAACAAACAGTAAATAATTACATCTGTGTCGGGGTAAGAGAGGCCTGAAAGAAAAATAGGAAATGTCTGTAGATCAATCTTTGTTTCAAACCAAGAGGAAAGCTTTGGTTTTCTGTCCTTTAGCCTGAGCGCTTTGTGCTCCCATTGGTCAACATCACAGACACGTCATGGATAATCCTTCTGTCAAGATGTTGTGAGGTGTCCCCGAGGCGGCATCAGTTGTTGCCAATTATGATACACTTCATGGGATAAAACAATTTGTTGCCATGCCCGATGCTCATTTTCTGTTTCTTTTGCTGTTGTGCCCACTTGTGAAATCTGAGCCCAGGATAACTCCGAATAAGACCAATCATGAGATAAGCAGGGCTGCAGACCTGTTACTGCACAGACCTCCAGCTGCTGATTTTGATTCATTATTGTCAGGAATACTGGATAATGTAACCATTCGATTTTGGACATAAACAGATGAAATAAGTTTTCTTCTCAAGCTGTCAGCTCTCCTTTGGGAATAGAAAAAACAGGGAGATCATTTATTGGTTTGGGAATAAATTACAGTAACAAAGTGGAATAAACAGAGCGCGAATGTCTAATAAATATCAGCCTTTTTGTTAAACTTTCACTTCAGTCAAACTACAATGAAAGAGGTTGTTACAACAAATATCCTAAAATCTCTGAATGAAGGGTGAAAATAAGAAACTGATGCAGGTGATGAGGAGAAGCTCTTTTGAATTTGTGTTAAGCTCTCTCCGGGGAAGCTGTCTTACTGCAACAGGACCCTGGGGTTTGACTTACTGCTGCCACCTCAAAAATAGCTTTGCAGTAAGTTCAGTTAGAGGAGTCAGGAGGTCACTGAAACACTTGGATACTTACTGACATTATTATTATAATTTTTGTTTAATAAACACTGCCTTCCTAATTAATGCATTCTTACCTTATTTGCACCTCTGAGCTGATGGAGAACAGTTTATTAAATTAGAACTAAATTACATTTGAGTCTGTGCTCATGAGTCCTGCTGCTTGATAAAGCACAGCCGGTCATATTTTTAGCTTTATTACAAGTGGCTTTAATTTTAGCAGGACTGCGAGTTAGTCAGTGCACTGCGGTGACATGATGCAGGGAGGAAGGAGAAAGCTGGACGCAGGAGTGTCGGGACAAGTAAAAAATAAAACTGGCATGTTTTGACCAGGCCACGTACTGGGATACAACTGCCACAGTGAGCCCTGGCTTTAACTCAGAACCTCATTCACTGTCGTGACATTTTGTGCTAAGTTCAGGTCACATCTCGGTTATGATAATTATGAGATTCTGACTTCTAAAGGCACAATTATACCGGGAAACACAGGCTTTTCTGAAATCTTTGTTTATATATACCCAACTTGGTGCTTTAAAATCTGAATATCAGGCACCAAAGTCTGTCTTTTTAAGGCGACTCCACTAAAATTTAATAGTCTTGTGAAGTATTTCTAAGCGTCAGCCAACTGTAATCAAACAACTCAACAAAAGAATTTTTCTTCAGTCCTTCTGTGGATAGACTGACCCCATCACCCTTATATGCAAAATTCAGTTTTTAAATTGGTCTGCCCAAATCATAGGACCCGGTTAGTAAATAAGGGACTACTATGTGCAGTTTAACCTCACTGAACTCTGTATTGAATTTCAGATTTCTTCTTACATCTATTTTTAATTAGCTTTGATTGAGTTAAAGGGCAGCTCCATCATCAGTCTGTCTACAGGTCTGTGGCAGTACTGCTGCATACGTTTTTTTTGATTGAAAAGCTCCAGAATCACGTCGATAAATGGCAAAAAAAAAAGGCCACTATCCCCTTCAAGGTTGGCTACTTGTGTTCCAGTGCTACAGCTACATTTTCGACCGCTCCTTAGCAGACCTGTGCATGAAGCATTTTGCGTCTGTTGTTATGGGCGAGAGTTTTTTTTTTTTGTTTTTATTAGTTATCCACAATTTAAAAAAACCCGATTGAGAACAGTATGAGAATATTTCAGCTCCAATCTTCTATTGTTCAGTTTCTGTGAGTCTGTGCAAAATGTAGCCTCAGTTTCCTGTTCTTAGCTGACAGGAGTGGCACCCGGTGTGGTCTTCTGCTGCTGTAGTCCATCTGCTTCAAGGTTCGATGTGTTGTGCGTTCAGTGATGCTCCTCTGCATACCCTGGTTGTAATCAGTGGTTAATTGGTTTTCTGTTGCCTTCCTATCAGCTCGAAGCAGTCTGGGCATTCTCCTCTGACCTCTGACATCAACAAGGCATTTTTCACCCAGAGCACTGCTGCTCACTGGATATTTTCTCTTTTTCAGACCATTCTCTGTAAACCCTAGAGATGGTTGTGTGGGAAAATCCCAGTAAATCAGCAGTTTCTGAAATACTCAGACCAGCCCGTCTGGCACCAACAACCATGGCATGTTCAAAGTCATTTAAATCACCTTCCTTCCCCATTTTGATGCTCAGTTTGAACTTCAGCAGGTCATTTTGACCATGCCTACATGCCTAAATGGGTTGAGTTGCTGCCATGAATAGATATTTGCATCAAAGAGCAGTTAAACAGGTGTACCTAATGTGTAACCTAAATTGTCCAGTGAGTGTAACACTGAAACCTTTTGATAGTCTTACCCTTATTCCCATTTTCTCTTTTGTAGATGCCATGTTATGAGAGGAAAACTAATGGCTGAATAAAGAGAATTTCTGTGGTTCTTGCTGCACTTTTTTTTCCTGACTCAACAACTTTTCCATCAGAGGGTCCTGCAGTTATTAGTGTGCAGTGCATAATTAGTGAGGTGCTCTTAGGAACGGTTAATGGTTTCCCTGTTAGCATGGATGCTCTGCAGGCAACCGTGTACAAACTAAAACCAAAATTTTGACTGTCGGGGATTGTAGGCGCCATGATGCAGCTGCTCTTCTTCTCACTGTTAGGCCATTCACCATTGTGTTTTGTAGTGTGCACACACTGAGTTGGTATCCGTTGACTACAGTCAAACTCAACACGTTCTGCTAAATGAAGTGGCAGCTTGTAAAAGAAAATTAGATTTTTATGTGCAGATCTGGATTTTAAAAGGTAGAAACACACGGCATAACAGTAATATTGTTACTGTAGGCAAAAGTTTGAAACTTCTTTGTGTGAGTTGGTAGACTTTTAGATGTTTACAGGAATCAAGAGCGACTCTGTTTCTCATAATTGTATTTGCCTCAATAGTCTCGGGATCATGAGTCATTTACTTAAAACAATTTCAGAGCTCATGTTCAATTTTTGAGCTAATTGTACCCAGATTGAGTTTGAATTATATTGTTATCTGGAGATGTCAGACAGTTTTAAAATCATGGCTTTCCAGAAATTTAACTCGATCAACTTAACTCAATCATGTTGAAATTTGTCGTCTGTCCATGTCTGCATATTCATTCCTTGTTAAATAAATTCAATCATCTATGATCTTTCCTTTTGACATTGTATAATACTGTCCAGCTATAAGACAGGCACAGACTCATGAATGATATGACATAGTCACCAAATCTCAGTTATCTTGAAAAGAATAATGACGTTCTGACCATGAGGGAAAAGTGGTTTGGTAATTCAGGACATCTTGTAATAATAGCATGTCTGAATAAGGTTGATTAGTGAGGGCTTTTTTTTTTAACATGAGATTATTAGAGTAAGTTTGGATCAGAAGAAAACAGATCAGTGACAATGTGAAGATGACAGACCCCCATCTTTCTGCATTTTCATTTACTGATTGTGTTTGCAGTGAGCTCTCATCTAAAGCTTGTCACCTTACAATATTTTGAGGGTAAATGCCCAGAGTATCAGACCATGTAATGTATGTTCTTTGTTTGTTATTTAACAAATTGTAAAGACAAAACTAATGCAGCTTCGAGGCCACCTGTTTCCACTGAAGAAATCTGAAAAACAGGTAAAAAAAAATCTTAACATCTATGTTTCAAAGAGTTGGGCTCTATAGCTTGCGGTAAATGTCTGGAGAAATGGTTCATACGTTGAGATGAGGTAATTTAGATGAGGTAAGATTAAAAAAATGAAAAAGACAACAATATTTTTAGGTTGCCTGAGGTAGTGCTGTGTTTCTGTTGACTTGGCTCCAATTTTCATTGCTTATCAAATAGAGTTGGTAAGGTAGGCTGCCACTGTTTCTGTCTAGTTGCTGGTAGACTTTTCTCAGCTTCAATCTGGGACTTTAAGAGAAACGTAACACTTTTTAGACAAATAATTGTGTTATCCTGTTGAATTAACACTGTCTATTAATGTTATAGATGGGCAGAACTGATAACGTCTGCTGCCTAGCTCCCACGTTAATGTTATTGTTTCATTATTAGCCATAGGCGCTAACCGTTACCTTAATGATTAACAGATGGCTAATGTGGCTGTTGGGTAATTCCTAATAGTTAAATGGCATTAACGTGTGCGCCGGTCAGGTTAACATTTATGATAAGTGTTGAAAACTTGAGTGTTGTTGAAACAGGAGCTTTGCTGACCTCATGAAATTCCTCATAAAGACCAGGGTGTCGGTCTTTAAGATGCTTCGCCAAGTTTCTTGTACTACTGTTCATGTGTTCAGCTGCTAGTGAGGGGAGGGGCTGTGTCCCTGCCTGTCTGCAGTGGTGCTGTGTGAAGTTGTGTGTCAGCTGGAGGAGGTGAAGCACTATCAGTACTGCTGCAAATGAGTATCTAATCTGGTCATTTTTAGTAATGATTATTATGAGTATTATTTTTGACAGCTCGGTGGGTCACAACAGTTGCCTTGAGACATTAAGGTGCTTTATACTATAAAGTATTGGATAGAAAACACCAACAATCTAATCATCCCCTGTAAGCAAGCATTTGGTGACAGTGGGGAGGAAGAACTCCATTTTAACAGGAAGAAACCTCTGGCAGAACCAGGTTTGAGTGGGGGGCATAGGGAGACAGGACAAAACACAAACTATGGGTGAGTGAAGACACAATTTAACAACATGCAGCACTGGTTTATAAACACATGGGGAGTGGAGAAGAAATGTTCAGCGCGTCATGGGAAGTCCCCCAGCAGCCTGAGCCTGTTGCAGTGTAAATATGGGATAGTTCAGGGTCACCTGATTCCAGCCCTAACTATAAGCTCTATCAAAAAGGAAAGTTTTAAGCCTAATCTTAAAAGTAGAGAGGGTGTCTGTCTACAGCTGGTTCCACAGGAGAGGGGCCTGAAAGCTGAAGGCTCTGCCTCCAATTCTACTTTTAGAAACTCTAGGAACCACAAGTAAGCCTGCAGTCTGAGAGCAAAGTGCTCTATTGGGATAATATGGTACTATGAGGTTATTAAGATATGATGGGCTGATTATTCAAGACCTTGTATGTGAGAAGAATTTTAAGTTCAATTCTGGATTTAACAGGGAGCCAATGAAGAGAAGCTAATATGGGAGAAATATGGTCTCTCTTTCTAGTCCCTGTCAGTACTCTCGCTGCAGCATTCTGGATTAATTGAAGGCTTTTCAGGGAGCTTTTAGAACAACCTGATAATAATGAATTACAATAGTCCAGCCTAGAAGTAATAAATGCATGAACTAGTTTTTCAGCATTGCTCTGAGACAGGATGTTTCTAATTTTAGAGATAGAGTCCTACATATTTGTTTAATAAGCACACTGAAGAACATATCATGGTCAAAAATGACTCCAAGATTCCTCACACTGTTACTGGAGGCCAAGGTAATGCCATCCAGAGGAAATATCTGGTTAGACACCATGTTTCTAAGATTTTTAGGGCTAAGTATATTAACCTCAGTTTTGTCTGACTTTAGGAG
>VUQI01019338.1:0-16040 GCA_015106735.1 Paratilapia polleni | reverse complement strand
GTTTCTTCCTGTTAAAAGGGAGTTTTTCCTTCCCCCTATGAGCAAGCACTTGGCAACAGTGGGAAGGAAAAACTCCCTTTTAACAGGAAGAAACCTCCGGCAGATGGCTGCCCCTCCCTGAGCCTGGTTCTGCCGGAGGTTTCTTCCTGTTAAAAGGGAGTTTTTCCTTCCCACTGTTGCCAAGTGCTTGCTCATAGGGGGTCGTCTGATTGTTGGGGTTTTCTGTCTTTTCTGTCTAATTTGTAGGGTCTTTACCCTAAAATATAAAGCGCCTTGAGGCGACTGTTGTTGTGATTTGGCGCTGTACAAATAAAATTGAATTGAATTGAAAAATTGAATTGAATTTCTATTTGGGATTTAATTTATTCAAGCAAAAAATAAATGTTTATTAAAATGTATTTTATTCTAGTTTACATAACAAAGAAGAAAGCAAAGACTCATTGTCTCAATTGTATGAGGACCGGTCGTCACCCCACAAAGCCCCATTTTGAGCCGGGAAAAAATCCTGCAGAGTAGCAGTGATGCTCCAGATGCAAAATGAGCCAAAATCAGAAGTGCCTTCATCTTTAAAAAAAAAAAAAAAAAGCAATCAAAAGAAGAACTGTCAACATGTCAGATGATATATAACCTGTTTGGTGCCGGTTTATTTTGTGGCTTGTCCTTTGGTGTGCCATGGGGCAAAAAAGTTAAAACATCATGTGTCTAAAGTACACTGCAAGTCCTTTCCCTGCTTTATCAGAGGAGACATTTTCACTAAACGCTGTCATCTCAAACACGTGTTCTCTCTTAACTCTTTACACCCATAATGATGTCATAGTGATCAGTATGGACCCAAAACAAATAAAAAAGAAGCTCAACCAAAAAAAAGGACTTTATTTTACTGTGATTCAAGACTTCAAAAACAAGCTGTAGGTGTGGTCCTGCAGAATGTGAAGAAAATCCAAATGCGGTGTCTGCTCAGTGCATTTATGTGCAACGAAATGGCGCCCCCTTGTGTTCGCAAGCGGCCAGTTATTTAGTAAAGACTATGCAGATGTGTTTGCTGCAGTAAAGAGAGACATCTGTACTTGATCTGAAATATTTTGAGCATTAGTCACACACACAAGTACAGCAGAGATCTGTGAAACATTTGCTCTTTCAAAAAAAGGAAAACAACCTTGTAGAAAAAAAAATCAACAGCTGTTGTTTTTCAAAGATTTAAAATATTCAGAGCAGGAGTGACGCCTCCTAAACAACATTACCAATAGAGGCAAAATGCTTAGATAAATGATATTTACTCACTCTTATGCACTGACTTAAAAACAAAATAATGTCCCAGGTTTCCCGCTTCTGATGTGAGTTTTCTTTTTAAAAGGCAGGAAAAATATCAAGTTAGCTAAGTGTACTCCTGCTGATAAACCTGTCTCCCCTCCTCCTGTCTGTGTTCAGTGTCAGTGAGCATTTCCAACCTGTACCCCGGCTGTGAGAACGTGAGTGTGCGGAGTCGCAGCATGATGTTTGAGCCCAGCCTGACCAAAGGCGTCCTGGAGGTCTTCTCCCCTGTCCACAACGCTTTGTCCGCGGCTGACGAACAAGCCACAAAAGCCATCGACATCCAGCACGCCAACATCCACGGTGAGAGCCACTGAGGTGTCCCCGTTCATGGTTAAGCTTATATGAACAAAACACAAGCGGCGTTTACATGCTGCTCATGTCACTGTAGGTGTGGGCGATTTCAGCGTGTGGGAGTTTTCCGGGAACCCGGTCTACTACTGCTCCTATGACTACTTTGCGGCCAACGACGTCACAGCGATCCACGTGGTCCTGTTCAGCCTCGAGGAGCCGTACGAAACCCAGCTGGGCCACATCACGTACTGGCTGAATCTGCTGAAGGCCCTCACCCTGCCGCAGGAAACCATCTGTAAGCAGGGACCAGCCTGTCATACTTTCACCACACCTGCATGGTGCATGAAGTGAATCAATGGATGATTAAATTTAAAACGTATCTTTTTTTAAAAATCCAAAGTATGCTAAAAATGTGAGATTATGAGCAGATCTGCATACAGGAAACAAGTGATCCCAGGAAGCGATAGCTGTTGAGTAATGTTAAATTCAAAAATGCAGTCAACAGGGTTGAAAAGTCTAGGTTTTTTTGTTTTTTTTTTTGGTTGGTTGGTTGGTTTGTGAGAAATAATTGATTAATCATTTGGGAGTTTCCACTGATCACCAGTAAAGGTTTTGGCTTTTTTAAATCCTCATTTATGTTGTCTGACGAGAAAGCCATGAAAGCGAGAAAGCTGGGAAATTCCTGTTGCAGCAGCCAAAACAGTAAACACATAATCTAACAAAAATGCTTCAGTACTGTAGCTCAATAAAACAAAATAGCTCAAAAAAGTATTCAATAGGATAAATACAAGAGTTTTATGTTTTGTTTGAGTGCGGTTCTTGTGTGTCTTTCTTCAGCTTTTGGAGGCCGGATCCAGCAGCCTCTCATGGTCGTCCTGGTGGCGACGCATGCTGACCTCGCCGACATCCCCCGAGCTTTTTCAGGAGAGTTCACCTATGACAAGGAGAGGGCACTGCTCAAGGAAGTCAAGAACAGGTTAGGACTGCATCAGCAGTGAATGTATAAAGATCCACAGCTCGCACACTGCAGGAATCCACTTTTACCTTTTTATTGCACCTGGAAAACTGCAACACTTTGAGCACACATGCTCTGCGTCAGACAATAACAATGCACTTAGCTGCGCCATCTTAAATCACATGTACTAGTCGCATGATCCAGTCACGTGGGTATAGTGTCCAATCAAAGCATAAACATCAACCTTATGTTTTTATATATAAAAATATATAAAGAAATAAAAAGGTAATAAAATTAAAAATTAAAAAGACAGGAAAGGTAAAATGTGTCTGGGTGATATTCACTATGTCAAAATAGAAAACATATATACATATAAAGTATGTCTCATACAATAACTCCTAAACAGTAGGAAAATGTGTGGAGAATATCTTGCTGAGTATCATAAACTTTTAAAACCCACTGGCTTTTTGTCAAGGAAAGCACAAATGTCAGTGTTTCTTTAAAGAGATTTTAATAGGTGTTTGTTTGTTTGTTTTTCCTAGGTTTGGGAATGACGTGCTGATCAGTGACAAATTGTTTGTCATGGATGCTGGAGCCTCAAACTCAAAAGACATGAAGCTGCTGAGGAGTCACCTGCAGGAGCTTCGAAGCAACATCATCTCTGTGAGTGCTGCACACCTCTCACTCTCCCTCTCCCTGTGTCCTCTTTATTCCATGTGTTCTCATGCATGTTAACAAATAGGGCACAAACTGTCTCTGCGATGTTGTTTTGTCTGGTCACTGAAGAATTACTGACATATCCACGTACATGTCGCCTCCTTCTTCTCCATCCCTGCAGAGGTGCAGTCCGATGACGCTGCTGTCTGAGCGTTTGCTGGCCGCTCTGCCGGCCTGGAGGAAGCTGAGCGGACCCAACCAGCTCACGTCGTGGCAGCAATTTGTCAGCGACGTCCAGGAGCACATCAACCCGCTGGTGTGCCAGGATCACCTCCGCACACTGGCCATGCAGCTTCACAGCATGGGGGAGGTGAGTGTTTGTTCCGGACCAGGAAGCTTTGGGTAAAATTCAGTGTTTTACTCCCAGACTGCCACCAGGGTTCACTGTCGGCTCCTGAATAGACAAAACCAAAACATTGTTTTCATCTGTAAAGGATTACTCAGAATTACTCTGCAGCAGGAACATTTTGTTTCTCTTTGTTCACCAGAGTGACTCAGTTCAGGAAGCCAAACAAGGAACCAAGAGTTTCTTTATTTATTTGCATTTTTTTTGCCACAAATGAAGTCTACTCCCAACATTTAATGTTTCCTTTCTACACTATTTATTAGCTGTATCTTTGTCTGCATATCTCTCAACATTTAATATTCCCCTGTTTTTCCCCTCACTGTTTCTGAACACTTTCTCTTATTTGCTGCTCATGCTTCTCTCTCTCTCTCTTCATCTCTTCCTCTCTCACCCTTCTTCTCTTTCCTTTATTTCCTCCCTCCTTCCACAGATCAACATCATGCAGAGTGAGACGGTACAGGACGTTGTTCTGCTGGAGCCCAGATGGCTCTGCAGCAACATTCTCGGAAAGCTGCTTTCCGTGGAGACGCCCAAAGCCATCCACCACTACAGGGGGCGCTACAGGCTGGAGGAGGTGCAGGCTCTGGCACCTGAGAGTGATGTGGACGAGCTGCTGCAGATCCTGGATGCCATGGATGTCTGCGCCCGGGATGTCACAAACCCCACCATGGTGGATGTTCCCGCCCTCATCAAGACAAATGGCCTCCACCGGTCCTGGACTGAAGAGGAGGAGGAGGATTCGCTGATCTACGGGGGTGTCCGAATCGTCCCGGCCGAGCATCTCACTCCCTTCCCTTGTGGCCTGTTTCACAAGCTGCAAGTGAACCTGTGTCGCTGGAGCCACCAGCAGAAGCCAGAGGAAGAGGGTGGCGATGATATTGATGGAGATATCCACCTGTGGACCAACGGCGCCAAAGTGAGCCAGGCAGGAGTGGAGGCCATGATCCTGCTGGTCAACCACGGGCAGGGCGTGGAGATTCAGGTACGTGGACATGACTCGGAGCGGGCCAAGTGCTACACCCTGTTGGACAACATCTGTAGTATAACAGAGAACCTGCTGGCCTCCACGCTCCCTGGACAGCTCACCGCCAAATACTACCTGAGTCCTCAGCAGCTGCGCGAACACCATGCCCCCATCATGGTCTACCAACCCAAAGATTTCTTCCGGGCTCAAGTCCAACGGGAAACCTCACTCACCAACACCATGGGCGGTTACCGAGAGAGTTTCAGCAGCATCCTGGCCTTTGGCTGTGCTGAGGTTTACCAGCAGGGGATTCTGGGAACGGACATCCACATATCGGACGTCCCCCTGCTGGCTCGCAGGAAGCTCTGCCGCATGCTGGACCCTCCTGACGCTCTGGGGAAAGACTGGTGCCTGCTGGCCATGAACCTGGGCCTCACAGAATTGGTGGCCAAATACAGCAACGGGACTCCAAATGGAACCCCTGAGCTGGACTCGGACCCAGACTCCCAGCAGGCCATGCTGCAGCCGAGCCCGACAGCGGCGCTGCTGCAGGAGTGGAGCGGGCGAGCGGGCAGCACGGTCGGCGTGCTGATGGCCAAGCTGAGGGAGCTCGGCCGGCGTGACGCAGCAGACTTCCTGCTCAAAGCTTCGCCTGTGTTTAGGGTAAACATGGAAGCAGTAGGAGGAGCCGCCAACGGCTACCCCCCTACCTGCAATGGCGGCACGTCGTACAACTCCATCAGCTCTGTTATATCCCGCTGAGGGCACACTTTCTGCCCTCGCCAAATGTCGGGAGGTCATTCTGATGCTACAGACACAGACTCGTGTGTGAATGAACATGAAGTGCAATCGTTCCAGTCCAGCTGCTCTTTCTTTAATCACTCCATTCTGTTGCCGTGTGAACCAGATGTTGTGTTTGTGCTCTCCGCACCTGTACAGCTGACCTTTCCTCCCACTATGAATGTTGTGAAAGAACTGAACGTCCTGAGCCCCAAAGAGGAATCACGTGTTTTTATTCTCTTTTGAATCTTGTCGTGCTGCTTATTAACATCCCTCCTGCTGTACCGCACACTCCAGTCTCACTCCTCTTTAAAAGCAGCCAGAAAGGAAACGCTTCATTTTCCAGTCTCCACGTGAAGGTGTGGATGTGGTTAGAAAGATGGCAGCCACATGTTTGGACCTCTTTCATATCCATCCTCAAACCTGAGGACTGAAGGTGTGTCGTGTACACACGGGAGGCTGCCATCTTTACTTGCTCCATCCATCAGTTACATTTAATCTCAGCTCCCTCCTTGATTCTGTTCTACTGATGTGAAATTTGACCGTTCAGCTTGGTGTTTAATAAATTAACAGCATTTTTTTCAGAGTGCCTTGGTGGCCTTCTACCTCCCTGAAGAGCACAGACAGTCTTGTTGTTATAAAAATAGTCCTTTCCAGACATTTGAAGAACTGTGCCTTGCTGACATAAAAGTAAAATACATTTCCAGTAAATCTGTTTAGCTGGTGGGCTGTAATAAACATGAAAAAGGCCATTTTACGTAAGGAGAAAAATGAGCATTGGGCTCATGTTGTAATGTTCGAAAACTAAATTTCACTTTTCAGAAAAGCAAACACAAAGATGTGTTTGTGGAGATGATACATTGATACATGTTCAGTCTTCTCTTATATTAGACTCAATGGTGAGTCAATGTGAGTCAATCCTTCATGTTTGATTGGTGTATTTGTGGATTTTACTGGTAATCTTGAATTAATATTCCTTTATCCATCCATCCAACAACAGAACAACTGAAACATTTACTGTTACAGATCCCAGAATTTCCTTGAAAGTTTACCTTGAACAAACTCAACTAAAAGTTCAGTCTCGCGTTGGACCTTAAAGTTCTCTGATTATCTGTGAATTTTCTTAGTCTCTGTGTCTCATCGTGGACTCAGAGTCAGAGGCGCTAAGATCTTATGCAAAAAAAAAAAAAAAAAACTGATTTAAATTTGGACGATCTCACCTTCAAGTTCATGTTTTCATGCATCTCTGAACCACTTCCATCACAACTGCTATTTTCAGATCGCTCCCTGGAAGTCTCATTCAGACCACTTGGCCTTGTGCATCTGTGATTTCACCACAAAATTTGCACAGAAAGCAGAGATCAACCTGTGTGTCAAATGGACCCGACCTCTGTATCCAGAATCATCTCTGGCGATCAGAGCAGGGTCTCCGACTACAACTCAGATAAGTGTAGGATCATGCTTACTGGTTTTGACATTCAGTGAGCCATGCACCTTAAATTAGTACCCCAGAGTCAGACTGTCAGTGCAGAGCTCTCCTGATCAGCAGACCGTGCCTTTGTGGCTTCCTGCATCTACACACCAATATTAAACACAGTTTTTTTTTGGCCACACCAGCACATGTTTCCTTGCCACTTCGTCCACTTCCCCAAAATGAAATTCAAGTTGAAGGGTGGCTATTTTGACACAGCAGAGATGGCATCGCAGACTCACAGCTGGACTTCCAGAAAGCAATTTAAAAATAACACTCACAGTGGAAGCGTAGCGCTGTCCAAAGACCATGAGGTTGAGATCAGATAAACAGAACTTCATGAATGCACGTCATATCAAGCACACATCTGAAAACATGTTAGTATAAACTTATTGTGCAAGAAAAGTATATTTGAAAAGTCAACTGAACTTCTTCTGCTTTTTAGACAATTTTTTTTTGCCAATCAAAGCACCTTACTTAGTAACAGCAGTACAGTGTATTACTCTTGGCTCTGACTGTACAGTAGTGATACGGACTGTCTTTTATAAGAATCCTGTTCTGCTCATTTCCATTTCCATCTCCATATTTTTATTTTAGGACTCTGGTAGAGTAGCTTTGCATGATTCACAGTTCAAAATAATCCTTATTTCTCTTATACTGGGCCTTGGTGCAGCTCCTCTGCCTGAAACAAGCTGTTTTAGCTCCTCACCCTTTAAGCCAACTTTCCTCTGATTGACTGCCCCTCACAAAAAGAAGGTTTGAATAGCAGCTCGGTGCAGCTTCTGTGCCTGAGATGACCATATTAGGCATATCCCCTCTCTGTGATGTCATACAGAGCAAAGAGAAGAAAAAACTGTCTGGAGCTGAGTGTTTCAAGCACTCTGAAGCCTCACAGGGATTCCCTGCACATACGCTGACTTCATTATTTAAAAGTTTGGCCATGTTTAATGTGACAGAAAGGCAGGAAATCATAAGAGGACCACTTTAATTGTTCTCAAAACTGTTTGGACTTATTTACTACATTCACAGAAAAAACCTAGACCAAATTCTTTTGTTTCTTCTTTTTTATGTTCCTACATGAAAATTGCAAGGAAACAATGGGACCTGTAAAACATCAGTGTTTCTGTAAGTGTTTTTCTTTTCTTTCATCGTTTTCCATTCACACAAAGGGAAGTGTAGCCATTGTTACAGAAAAAGGAGAGTGTTTTTTCTAAAGTCTTATTGGTTGATGTTGACTTTTTAAAGTGTCAAGAGCTGCAAAGCAAATCTTTAAATAATCATGGCAGACAGGGTGGACTGAGAACCTTGAAGAGAAAGTGCCACTAAAATGCTAAAATTATAACTAGAAATGGGATTTTTATAATTTGGTTGATTTCTGTCCTTTTCTACTTCTCTTAAATATCGCACACTGAGCAGCCACTTACAGTAAACACTGACACTGCACCTCTTTGATGCCTCCTCAACAGGTTTTAAAGCATTAGTGACAGTGCAGGGGCATCATTAATCAAGCTACAGTCCACAGTCAGATTTTTGCACAGTGGCATCAACGCCACCTCTGTCAAGCTAAATTTGAGCTTCTCTCAATATCGCTGTCGGTGTCGGCCGGCCACGCGTGGCTTCACGTCTTCTTTCAGTTTATCTTGTTATGACACAAAACTGCAGCCCGGCCCCGGTCAGCACAAGCAGGGAAGCGATGGCATGATGTTAGTATTGTTAGCTGAAAAAGGCCAAAGGCTGCTGATGACAGAAATGTCAGAGGAAAACATTTTCACTATGTGTAAGCTGGTGTTCTGTAATGTCTGTGCCCCCTCGCTCCGGACCAGAAAGATGATCATTTTTCAGTACATATGTGTGTTGGTGTTGGGAGAGTTTCATTCCTGAAAAGTGAGATTTTATGGATGTAAAGGACCTTTTTCAGGACATACTTTGTAAAAGACGAACTCCGTGCCAGAGTGCAGTATTTACTGTCTGCTTCACTTCCTCCAGTGTTAAGGTCTGTTCACTATGAAGACTACTTCTCTCTCTCTTTTTCTCTCAGCTTGAACTTGCCAATCAACACAGCAAACTTTTAGCTGTGATGTAAATACTCAAGGCCTCACTTTCCTTTTTCATTTTCACCTCTTTTTTTAAAGTTTTTTTTAAGTTTTTTTTTTTTTTTTGTTTGATTTTATTTTCCAGATCTTTTGTTGGAGCTGTGTATAATCATTGCCAATGTTGTGTGCCTAAAACACACTTGTTCATTCCTCTATTTTTGCCTTGTACAGTATACAAGCTGAGAAGTGGTGTTTCAGAAAGAGAAGAGACTCTTCTGTGTTTCAGAGGCACGTTATTTTGTAAAAGCTGAGAATCACTATGATAATATAAAGTTTGTCTGTATTTGGTGTCTTCTCCCTGGATGGTTCTGCTGAGGTAAAGATGTTTCTGTTCGACGAGGAGAGACCTGCTCAGTTTTACTGTTGGGTGACTTTTCCTCCTCGGAGACGTCGGTCTAATCGCCGCATTGCACAAGCCTTTTTGTCGCTATTTATGTTACATTCTTTTAGCATGTCTGGGAATGCCATGTTCTTAGTACTTCTGACACTTTATAGTGTAATACATTTTATAATAAATTCTTTACGTAATGCCAGTGTCTTTGTTCTAATTAAAGACAAAACAGTTGAAAATTTTAAAGATTCATATGGGAGCAATGAGGATGATCTTTACTCAAGAGATTTTACGCATTATTACAACACAAAGATACAAAATAGCCAGCGGATAAATGTGAACGTGACTTCTTTTTAAGGGCTTGCAAAACAGGCCTCAAATGTTTGCAGCAGCTGATTTACAGGACAGAACAATAGACTGTATATAAGAGATGGATGTAGCCACTGTGATGTCACCCACAGGTTTTAGATTCTGTATTTTGAAGCTTCAACATTAACATTTTCACCCCTGCTTTGTTGGGGTTTTGTAGCTACAAATGGCCTTATTTGTACAAGAAGGTGGAGCACTAAGTTATTAGCTAAGACTAGCTAGCTGCATTCATAGGCTGTACAGGTGCAGCGCAGCAGCACACGTCTGCTGATTAGTGCTAAGTAACAAAATGATAAAATACCAGCATTTCAATTCTAACTTCTAATTGTATTAAAATACTCCAAAAAGGTACTAAAATCACAAACATCTTGTTCAGGGACTCAGATTAGCGGAGGTGAAACTTAGTGCTCTGTGTTAACACGTGTCAATGAAAACACTGATGTCCCTGTTGTTATGAAGGGGGAAACTATGAAAAGATGCTAAAACCTCTTTGGATAGCTGTAAACATGCTTTTTGGTGCTGTAAAGTTGAACATTTTAACATGAGTGTCTGTGGGGATTGAGTCATTTTTGGAGTCAGCCTCATGTGCCCATCGGAGGAGCTCCAGTTTTTGGCACTTGTGTGCTGGGTTTCTTTTTCAGCCCCAAAGTTTACCGGTTGCACAAAACAGGAGGGGGAATGAGTGTTTGGAGTCGCAGTCATTTGTGCTTCGCACAACTTTATTCTGTTTAAGGGTGGATGAAAATACAGAGGTGAGGAGGAGAATTGAACATGCTGCCATTGTTTTTAGATTTTGGTGTGGTCTTCGTTTTTTTGTTTGTTTGTTTTTTTAAGATGAGCTCCAGAAACATCACAACAGTTGGACAATTAGAAAGTTGGCTTACGTTAGTTTCTCTGAAGCCTTTTCTGGCATGACCCCTTTCAGAACCCCAAAGGAAGTTAGCACTGTTCTGCTCATTTTCCAGATATTTTTAATTCTTGGACTCCACTGGAGTTACTCTACACGATCAACAGGTCAAAAAGATCCTTGTTCATCCTATACTAAGCCTTGGTGCAGCCCCTCTATCTGAAACGAGCTGTTTGAGCTCCGTTCCCTTTAAGGCCACCCTCCCTTTCAGCCAGTTTTGGTGTGATTGGCTGCCCCTTGCAAACAGAAAGTTTGAACAGCAGGTGGATGGGGCTTCTGTCTCACTCTCTCGCCAAGAGCCAAGACTAGAAAAAACTGTCTGAAACTGAGCTTTCAGAGCAGTCTGAAGCTTGAGCTTTTGGCTCAGAGATTATTTGCACATACTCTGATCTCATTATTTGAAACTTTGTCCATATTTAATAAGAGCATCCACAACTGCAATGTCAAAGAAAAAAAGGGAAAAGCTGATCCACTTTAATGTCAGCATGGTAGTGTCTGGTGGTCGGGCCTTAGCCCATGGGGCCTGGCTGGAATCAGCCTGAATGAGCCACATGGGCCACCCCTCCTGTGGACCCATCACCTGCAGGAGGGACCGTAGAGGTCCAGTGCAGTGTGGATTGGGCAGCCGTCGTAGGCGGAGGCCTTGGTGGTCCAATTCTCGGTTGCAGAAACTGGCTTTGGGTACACAGAACTTCACCTCGCTGGTGGGGAACAAGCCTGAGCTAGTGCTTGATGCTGAGAGATACCAGCTAGATATAGTTGGGCTCGCCTCAATGCATAGCTTGGGTTCTGAAACCAGTTTCCTGGAGAGGGTTTGGACTCTGTTCCACTCTGGAGTTGCCCTTGGTGAGTGGTGGCGAGCAGGGGTGGGTATACTTATATCCCCCCAGTTCAGCGCCTGCATGCTGGGGTTTTCCCCAGTGGACGAGAGGGTTGCTTCCCTGCACCTCCAGGTTGGGGAAAGGGTCCTGACTGTTGTCTGTGCTTACACACTGAACGACAGTTCAGAGTACCTGGACCTCTTGGGGTCCCTAAGTGGGGTGCTGGAAGGTCCCCCATCTGGTGATTCCATTGTGCTGCTGGGGGACTTCAACACTCACGTGGGCGATGACAGCAAGAGGAACAGCCTGCCTGACCTGAACCTGAATGGTGTTTTGTTATGGGACTTCTGTGCTAACCACAGTTTGTCCATAACAAACACCATGTTGGAACATAAGGATGTTCATAATTGCACATGGCACCAGGACACCCTAGGCCAAAGATCAATGATCGATTTTGTAATCGTATCGTCAGATCTGCCGCATGTTCTGGACACTCTGGTGAAGAGAGGAGCTGAGCAGTCAACTGATCACCACCTGGTGGTGAGTTGGATCAGGTAGTGGGGGAGAATGATGGACAGGACTGGCGCACCCAAACCGATAGTGAGGGTGTGCTAGGAACGTCTGGCAGAGGCCCCAGTCATCTTCAACTCCCACCTCCAACAGAGCTTTGACAGTATTCCAAGGGAGGCTGCAGACATCGAGTCTGAATGGACCATGTTCTGCACCTCCATTGCTGAGGTGGCTGTGCGGAGCTGTGGCCACAAGGTGGTTGGTGCTTGTCATGGTGGTAATCCCTGAACCAGATGGTGGACACCAAATGGTGGACACTGGAGGTGAACGGAGCTTTCAAACTGAAGGAGGAGTCCTATCAACCATGGTTAGCTTGTGGGAATCCTTCGGCAGCTGACAGGTACCAGCACGCCAAGCAGAGTGCAGCTCTGGCAGTAGCCAAGGAAAAAACATGGGTATGGGAGGAGTTCGGTGAGGCCATGGAGCAAGACTTTCGGTTGGACTTCCGTCTGCTAGTTAAACCTTGGATTCTGCATTGACAATGCAGTTTTAGTCCTGGTCGTGGAACACTGGACCAGCTCTTTATCCTCTTGAGGATATTTGAGTGGGCGTGGGAGTGTGCCCAACCAGTCTACATGTGTTTCGTGGATTTGGAGAAGGCATTCAACCGCGTCTCTTGGGGTATCCTGTTGGAGGTGCTTCGGGAATATGGGGTATCGGGCTCGTTGCTGCAGGCTATCTGGTCCCTGTACAACCATTGTCAGAGCAAGTCGAACTCACTCTCAGTGTGTGTGGGACTCCCCCAGGGCTGCCCTTTGTCACCTATTCTGTTTATAATTTTTATAGACAGAATTCCTAGGTGCACCCAAGCAACCAAAGGATGGAGGGAGTCTGGTTCGGTGGTCTCGTTTCGGCTTTTTGCGGATGATGTGGTTTTGTTGGCTTCATCGAGCAATGACCTCCAGCTCGCACTTGGATGGTTCGTGGCCGAATGTGACATGGCTGGGATGAGAATTAGCACCTCAAAGTCTGAGGCCATGGTCCTCAGTCGGAAAAGGGTGGAGTGCCCACTCTAAGTCGGGAACAAGTTGCTGCCCCAAGTGGAGAAGTTAAGTATCTCAGGGTCTTGTTCACAAGTGAGGGGTGAGTGGAGCAGGAGATTGACAGGTGGATTGGTGTGGCATCAGCAGTGATGCGCACTCTGTACCGGTCTGTTGTGGTGAAGGGAGAGCTGAGCGTGAAAGTGAAGCTGTCGATTTACCGGTCGATCTATGTTCCTACCCTCACCTATGGTCACGGGTTTTGGTTAGTGACCAAAAGAATGAGATTGCGGATACAAGCAGTGGAAATGAGCTTCCTCCAAAGGGTGGCTGAGTTCAGCCTTAGAGATAGGGTGAGGAGCCATTTGGGAGGGGCATGATAAATAAACAGCAGTTATGACATATGGTATGAACAGAACCTAATAAACACATACAGTAGAAAGGTTGTGAGCCGTGAGCAGTTTTGTGCACACTGTAAAAGACAAAATATATGAAGTGCAATATTGTCACATTAGACTTTTCAGTCAAAGAAACTGAGTTAGTTTCATAAAGTTACCACAAATTCTCACGTTTATTTGGGAAAAACAGAGATAGTAAATTCACTCTATACTTTTTTGGTATATTTTTCTAGAAATAAGAGCTCACATCTTGACATGAAATTGACTGTATTGAAATCAGGGTAAATTAACTCGAACCTTTATCTAAGGGCTGAAAATTGACAGAATTTTAAAATGTTTATGCTCCTATATTATTTTAAACAAAACACCAATCAAGTATCGCTCAGTGTTGGGGGCTAGGAATTAACAAATGATTAACAGAAATTCTAAAAACAAACCAAAAAGAAAGAAAAAACTCTTTAATAATCCTTGTTAAGTTACAAATTTACTTTTGCCTTTAATGCCACTAAATCTCCAAGCTTCAGTTGTTGGACCTGCAGGAGATAAAATGTTGATGATTGCAGCAGGACTACTTAACAAACTTACTCTAGATCACAAAAGTTTGCTGTGAGTTAAAGAGTGCAGAGACAGGACTTGTTCTTTTCCAGATTCCACACCATGTTGTTTCCACTTCTCTGGGTTCATTGTGGAGCTTTGGTTGCAGGGACGTCACATCAGTTCACCCACACTCTCTCTCACATGACTGGTCCGCCGGCCTGAAAACCTGCCCCAACTTGCTGTGTCATTAAGAAATATTTGTTCTACAGAAGAAGTTTAGCTGTTGAGTAACATGTTTCTGAGTCTGTCGCACAGATTCTGCACAACTGCAACAAAAGGATCATTTGATTAAATTTGGGGATGTGGGTTGAGGGGTTTGCGCACAGGTTATGTGCTGGTTGTTACAAGCAGCACTTTAAAAATGCAAGTTTAATACCATGTTTGACACTTTGTAATGTGGCTTCTGATCATATTGTGCAAATACTGAAAGAATATGTTAACATATACTAAAAAACAAAAGAAAACACAGATTTACTCAAGTAATGGATAAATATAAAGTTAAATAAGCACTTTGTGTTGATATTCCCATGATCCCATGTTTTTGTAATATACAATTAAGTCTATAAGTTTATGGACAAAGACAATTTTTTGTAATTTTGCCTCTTTTTGCCACCACAGTGGATTTTAAATCAAACAGTCAAGATGTGATTGAAGTGCAGAATTTCAGCTTTAATTCAAGGGCCTTAACCAAAGCATTGCGTTAACTGTTTAGGAATTACAGCCATTTTTATACACAGCACCCCATTTTCAGAGGCTCAAAAGTAAATGAACAACTGACAACCAGTTTGATGGCCAGGTGAAGCCTGTTCACTCATTTTTTTCAGTTGAAGTTTTGGTATCTTTTCACTGTTATTTTAAATATGAGGGCCAAAGAGATGTCAGTGCAAGTGAGGAAAGCCATCATTAAAGTGAAAAACCAAAATACACCTATCAGAGAGATAGTAAAAAGTGGCCAAATCTGTACCAAAAAAAAGTATCAATCTGGTACATTCTTAAAAAGAAGGAATGCACTGGCCAGCTCAGCAACATCAAAAGGCCTGAAAGACCACAAGAAGACAAGTGGATGATCACAGTATTCTTTCTTTGGTTAAGAAAAACAACTTCACAACATCTAACCAAGCCAAGATCACTCTTGAGGAGGTAGACGTATCACTGTCAAGGTCTACAATCATGAGATGCCTTCATGAATGTAAGTACAGAGGGTTTCCAACAAGGTGCAAACTACTGGTTACACTGAAGAACAGGAATGACAGATTAGACTTTGTCAGATAACATCTAGAAGAGCCTGCACAGTTCCAAAAAAAAAAAAACCCTAAAAAACCATCTTTGGATGAATGAAACCAAGATGGGAAGTGAAAGTATTGAGAAGGAGAGAAACGGCTCACAATCTGAAACATACCACATCACAGCATTTGGTGATGTCCATGGGTTCTTGACTTCAGGCAGTTACTGACTGCAACAGATGTTCATGCAAGTATTAAAAACAATCCTTGCATTTAAATAATGTTTGTCCAATTACTTTTGAGCCTCTGAAAACGGGCCACTGTGCATAAAATGACTGTAATTCCTAAACAGTTAATGCAATAGTTTTGTAAAACTCATAGCATAATCCTGACATATATAAACTTATTGAAATTTGATTCAGTTAAGTCAGTTATGCTCTTTAATCATTTGACTACAAAAATAATATGGTTACTTTTCTTGGTCCCTTTTATTAAAACACTAGATTATCACTTCAGTTTAGAAGTACAATTGTGATCAGAAGTTTACATGCTCTATCATGGCCATGAATGTCATGATAATTTTGGGCTTTTAATGATTTCTTTGAACTGCTCTTTTTCCAGGATGGAATGATTGTACAGCTTACATCTTTAATGACTTAAAAAACAAGAATTGGGTGCACAAGTTTGAATTTATTTTGGATTTTCTTTAATCCACACTGGGTCAAAATTATATATATAGGTTCAAATACATACATACATTCACTTAAATCTTTGAATAAGTGGTGCTGAAGGTTCTACAGTGTCTTTCAACTTAACAAGGCCAAGGCTTAATTAACTTCTCGTTAGTGATCATGATTGACTACAACTGGTAGTTTCTCTTTGCCAGCATAAAAATGATTTTTTGACAGCACTC
>VUQI01019334.1:0-12017 GCA_015106735.1 Paratilapia polleni | reverse complement strand
CAGATACAACATGTGAAAAATAATTACAGTATGCTGACAGATTCTGCTCCCATTGTATGATCTAATAATTATCACCACATAGTCAAATAATTACAGTGGCAAGAAATTACAATTAACCAATTGTTTGACTTACAGGGGACTCCTCAGTGCTAGTAATTGTGTGTGTGTGTGTGTGTGTGTGTGTGAGAGAGAGAGAGAGAGAGAGAGAGAGAGAGAGAGTCTTACCCAGCAGATTACTCCAGCGAGGCCAAGTCCCTACAGATGAAATGTGATAGCAGATTAATAGCCTAACATGTTAAAGTCACTCTTCCTTTTGTATCAGCACCTAATCAGTAATGCTATAGTCACACAAGACAAAACAGAGGTTGGAGACTGTGGTATGAATAAAATTATTGCAACCATGTGCAATGAACTTGCAATCTTGTTGCCTTTGAAATGGTTGTTTTGAAGACGAGGACCAGGTCAGCGACCAGTCGCATTCAGTTGCCATCTTCAAAGCGACTTTGGTGCATCGAGAGCACCAAACAGTATTAAGACGGAATCCGTCTGCTATCAGTTTGTGATTGAATCGGGTCAAGTTGGCAATTAGATGCAATCTGTTTGTGATAATACAACGATTAACTGTGATAAATCTCCGAAAATCGCAAATCTGTTGCCGACTACATACACAGAAGTTCACATTAAACAGAAATTCACATTAACTACTTACGTTCAGAGTCCAGCCAGAACTTCATAGATATGAAACAGAAATTCTTCCACAAATAGTGACGTAGTTGCTACAGGACGCTAATTTGACTGCAAAATGACACAGACACTTGGCAACCTTGCTTTTATATAAGGATATAACCAGAATGCAACCAGTTGGCAACCAGTTAAATGTGATTACCACTGGAAAAGAAACCATGACTGATGAATGGTGACTGTACTTTTTTTAAATATATGTTATATCTTCCTAAATGAGGGAAATGTTATTTCAGATCACCTTTCAGTGATGCTTGAAGAAGGCTGTCATCTAACACTAAGACATCAATATTACAAACAATAAAAACAAACAAAACATCATCAACAAAAAAATCATAAAGATTATTAAATAAACGTTATTTCTACAGTGTAGGATAAAACAATAAAAACAATTTTACTGTGATTGTTGTAAATCTGCAGCAAAGTAGGAACTCGTGTGACTGTTATGAAACCATTAAGTCTAGAGAAAATAACTGAGTCAACAACACTTTGATGTGAGAGTGGACTTTTTCACTTCCTGTTATAAATTGTTATCCAGTGATCGAACCTACGCTGTTGCTGTGCACAGCCCGACCAACCCCGTCTCCTAAAAATTGACCATGCAACTGAAGATTCTCAACTATGTCTCCAAGGGAACCGATTTTGTCTACAAAAAAAAGCCTTTCAATTAATAAGACCAACGAGGTCCACCTAAGTACGTTCAAGACTTACCCAAGACTTAGACAAGAACTGACCTCCTGTGTGGGACCATTAGTTTCTTTACTTACTGTAGTTTTATTATTGTACTTTTAATTTGCATTTTCACTCACTCTTGGGTTAGACTGAGGCACAGAGCCACTTGGTAGGTTTGGAAAAATCTAATTTGTTTGGGTTTGATTTTACAACATTAGAAGCTTCTTCTGTTTTTTTTTTTTGTTTGTTTTTTTTTTAGTGTTCAGGGTGACAAATCCTACCCCATCTAATAAATGACTGGTTGGATATGAAGGGTGACAGCACAAAAACAAGAAAAGAAATGGGAAATAAAATACAGATGGGTAACAAATTAAAGGCAAAATCTGAAACCTTGTCCCCTACAGTGAGGGAATCTGATGGCTGTTATGTTGTGAGGGTATTTTACTGGCATGGCTTGAGTCAACTAAGTGGGACGGGTCACAGCAAGTTAACACAAAGTTGTTCTGAGTGATCACCTTTATCCTATAATCAAACATTTCTATCCTAATGAGAATGGACTCTTCCAGGAAGACAATGACCCATCCACAGGGCACAAGGGGTCACTGAATGCTTTGATGAGTACGTAAATGATGTGAATCTGATGCTATGAGGGGGGAAATTCTTTCCCAGCTTCACACAATATCCACTAAAAGAGGTATGATGTCTAGATGTAGCCATAATAGTGACAGAGCTGTGTGTGTGGTGTGTGTTTATTACTGCATTATTATAGAAAGCAGTATCCTACGTCACTTAAACAAAGATATTTTGGGTTATTTGGTGTCAATCAAATTTGTCTACATTATCATATGAAAAAAAAAAGAAGAGTTGCACATAAAGTGTTCATGGCTGTTCCAACCTCACATTTAATCCATGCGTGTTAAAGTGAAGCGGAGCCATATGGTTTGCAGCGGATCAGAATCAGTGATCCTGAGGATGATACTGCCCCAGCTGAACCTTTGTGGAGTGCATTTACACAATCAATGTTTATCATTGCCGCATGGTCACAGCCCTGATAGCACTGATCTCACACAATCAGATTTCCTGTACCAACCAAGAAAACATGAAACTAGTCTAGGCAAGTAATGTGCTTTTTATTTATTTTTCCAGTTTCACAAGTTAGTCTCTTTTTCTTTCTGTTGCCTAGAGTCTCCTTTTTTAAAAAGCTGAGATAACGAGAGGAGACCAGATGCTTTCTTCTTAGTCACAAAGACGTATATAAAAGATTAAATGCAAACACACTTAAAAACAATGCATGCACATACACAGAAACGCCCGTATAAAATGCTAGACAAACACATGCATACATCCATGACCAACACTTGGATGTCCCACAGAAACTGGCTCTCCTCTCATCCTTGGGATAAAAGGGGAGATTATGCATTATACATTTTCTCCTCATTACAGTACTCATTCAGAGCCTTTGCCTAAAAACAGGTCGTTCCTAATGAGACAAAAGTTTGCTACGTAAACCCATCATTTTCATTCAAGTGTAGTGCTTGTCCCGTCTCCAAATTACTGTTCAGTTACAATGACCAAATAGTTTACTGTGGTTGTTTGATGGCATTTTTTTTCCTGCACCATGCTTCTGTAATTTCATTTTGATATTTATAACCACTCATTATTATTTTATGACATTGCAGTTGAGTCTATAGACTGTTAGGACATCCTTCTTGTTCCTTGAAAAGCAGTGATGAGGTGAATCAAGGTGAAAGCTCATAGTTCTCAGTTCAGAGATAAAGTGAAGTCAATGAATGAGGGATAGGTTTTTTTCACTTTAAGATTATGGTAATTCAGATTATGCAAAAGCCCAGCTGCTTAGTATCATGAATAAATTTTTTAGGGCTTTTTTTTTTATAAATATCTTGTATTTTAGAGTTTGATGTTTTCAAAACATTTTGTGCTTTTACAAGAGCGCTGCAATCTAAACCAAATTCTCAAAGTTTTCAGTGTATGAGCTGAAATGGATTTCATTTGTGTAATCTTTAAATCCAGTTAATATCAAACCTGTGTGTATAAAGCAATGGTTATATAGATAAATGTCAGTAATTAGATCTTTTTCACCTCATCTGCAAATCAAGTGTCGTTACCAAAAGTCACCAGAGTCCCCCTCATTTTCATCAGTGGAGAATGTCCGTGCAAAATCTCCTCAAAAGAATTTACTGTGATTAAGAGTCACAGCTGCATAACATTTTCAGGAGATGCTTAAAGAGGCATTAGATAGCATTTTCATCTTAACTTTTTATTATGAAATCTGTTGTGTTTGGTTTGTTTTAACAAGCACAGAACAAGGACACCATCAGCATTTAGATTGGTTGCCTATAAATCTTTCTTTCATTGCTGCCACCGGGCTGGAATTTTCCTGTGCTAAATCATATTTCCTCTTTGCTTTACGGCAAAGAGGAAATATGTCACCAACTGCGAAAACAAACCTGGAAGCACTTAGCAGCTGGCTAGCACTAGAGATTCAATTTCAGAGGCACCAGTGGATATCTTTAGTTAGCTGGCATGGCAGATACATGAACACCTTTAGAAATGCAACCATCCCAAAGAAAAAGAGCTGCTTTATCAGAGGAAGCAAAAAAGGAGAAGTGGGAGAGTCACAGAAGATGGGACAAAGCAAGGGTTTACCTGGGACATTTACACTATGTAGAGAGCTTTGGGATTTAAGGGGCTTCAAAACAGATGCCAGTTGGTGTTATTTATACTCAATCAGTAAGTAATAAAAGCTGCCTGTCTGTTAACCAACTTGGTATTTTCATATGACCTTAGCATGCTACTGAAATGTGTTATTGGAGTTAAAAGGGGAATTCTTAGGCGTTTGTATTGCTTTGTACAGTGGAAACCATCAGCAGCTACCTCTAGCAGGCTGAAAATGATCCGTGATCGAAAAATAAATAAGAAACGGCCACAAACAAACACTGACCTGTGAATTCTGTTTATGGAAAAAAAACAAAAAAACATTTGCCTGTTAGCATTAGGCATGCTGACCAAATACCACCATAAGGTTAGCTTGCAGAACAAGTAGGATTCATTGAAGGATTGCTAATATAAACAAAGAACATGTTCATGGATACTCCATCCTCCTCTTTGTAAAATAATGGAATATAGTATGTAAAAAGGAATAGATATGCCAATGGAAGATTGAATTTTTAATGATACTTCAAGGTAGTGAGTATAGTGAGTAAGGTAGTGAGATACTTCAAGGTAGTGAGTATTCATTTAGCTTTACACAACATGGTCAACTGCCTCCTAAAAATTATACAACTAAATTTTAACAGCCAATACAATTTGAAGGAAACACAACTGTGCATGACATTGTCCATGTGATGATGAAATGTTAATTTAAGTTGCAGGGAAGGATGTTATTACTGAATGTATTAGAAATATAATTATTGATTATGTATTTTTCTGCCAAAATATCAAATTTTGCACGACAATATCTACATGTAGTGACTACACCATTATTAACCTTTTTTATGGTTATATTTAGGTACTCACAGCTCTTGGTTAAGGTGGGTAAGAGATTTGATTAAATGTAAAACAATGCATCGTGATGTTTTCCTAATGTCATCCAAGGGGCTTCTGTTGTCTAAAAATGACCACTGAAGGGACTCTATACGTGAACCTGCCTGCACTCTGTATACTTGCCATCAATCCAAACCACCTGCTCTATGGCTGTTTATTGATTCATTCAAAAAGTTACATCTAAATGCAAAAGCTAAATGCCATCAATTAACCTCTAAATGCAACTTGGAAAAACTATAATATAAGCAAATCTAAATGTGGAATGAAGTATCGGTTCTCAAAGCCACGGTAATATATAGCATGGCTGTAGTTTCAAAGCCTTTAAACGGATTTAGACAGTAAATACCTTTCTTAACCCCACGGTAAAGGGATAGATTGGATACGACTATTACTGATCTTGTTATCTTGTGTCCTTTTGTAGGAGAAGCAGGATGAGTTTAGAACTTAATATAGCTCCACAAAAGTCTACTGTGGGAAGTCAACATTTTTACTTTGGATCAACTGCATTCAAATTTCAAAACTTTCAAATGTCTAAAAAGTTTTCCTGTTTGTTTTTTCATCAATTTATTTTCTTATTTGAGCTCTTACAACAAATTAAGCTGAATTCCAGGTGATACCTGTTAGCAAAGAAAGCACTGTGTTTAATTTCTGTGCAGTAAATGGTACTTATTTTGAAACATGTAAAACTACCATTCTATAATAATTTTAATGATGTAATTTGTGTTGTATTTTCCAGTAAATGATGCACAAAAAACCTGAAATACATAGAAATTTGCACCTTCTTATCTGGGGCTGATATATGTATTATCTTTTTCATCAGAATGCTGCCAGAAAATTAACAAGCAACTATTTTGGAGTTTCACTCACACTGGTCTATGCCTATGTAGCCATATGCTCACTCTCTGAGTCCAACACTGACATAAGCTCTTACTTTTGTTGCTTGTAGGAAGCTGCTGGCTGTCGCCAGGTGAAATCAGTCACAAAGAGGGTGCTAGATCGAAAACCTCCTTGTGATTGCTTTGGTTGCTAGCAAGTTGCCGCAGTCACCTGTAGTTTGCATGAAAGACGCTGACCTGTTTGCAAACACTGGACAATCACTCTCTGAGTTGTAATGGATAGTCTGGAAAAAAGTGCAACATGAACTCGAAACAGAGAATGTTTGCCTTCAAAGTAAAGGTTGTGCCTTACTGCTGCAACCAACACCTTTTAAAAGGCGCAACTTTTACTTTGAAGGTGAATGGTTTCCATTTCTGGTTTGCTTTGCACTTTTCACAGTTTCACTACCGCTTGACAAGTAGTTTGCGAATGTTTGCAGACAAGTTGATGTATTCCATGCAAACCACTGGGGACCGCACCAACCTGCTATTGACCAAAGTAATTGTAATCGGAGGTTTTCAGTACCACACCATATACCTTTTTGGCCAGTGCTGATAGGAGCTCTTGCACATACTCCCTGCCCTGGAAACTTCACATGCATGCTAAACTGCAGCATTTATTACGGATGAGAACAATACAAACGCACTGTTTGGGAGCTTCAGCGGTCATCAGATTTGTATAGATCTGTAGATTCCCGCTAAATACATTTATAGCCTCAAATCTTTTATCAAATGTTCACTACTGTGCCAGGTTTGTTTTGAAGTAGATAAAAAGGGTTAAAAAAAAAAGTAGTATTGTATTTCACTATGAATACACAGCTTGAACAAATTCATGAAATGAAGATATAAATACTGTAACATGCTATATAGTCTTACTCTAACTTATGAATCCTGAAATGCTATGCTGCCCTGTGATGTCCATGTGCGTACTTTTTTTATTTATATAAGTCAGTGAGAATACTGACATATAGCATTAATCTTGGAAATACTTGTTTATAAAGCATCTTCATCACAGGGTCTGCTGAGTAGCTGTTTTGGTGCTTTCAGTCGTATGTTCCTCAGCAGAAGGATTTTGCTCAGTTGTCCATTTTTTCCAACCACTTTAAGGACTTCTAAGGACTTCATGTTAGTTAAAAAGTTAAGAGAGTTGGGTGATATTTTTGGACTATTCCTAAGCAGAAAGTAACTGTTTTGTTTTTTGTGAACTTGGCTATGTGTTGTATGTCACAGTCAAGTATGCGTTGCTTTTTTTTCCCATCATAAGACCTTGACAGTTTGAGAAGCCTGTGAGCAGCTTTGGTCAGCGTTGTCTGAGACAGGATGTTTCAAATATGAATGTAGCAACTCAAGTATTCTGCAAAGAGTAGACAATGTCTATTTCAAGATGAATTTATTTCAGATGTTGGGACCTGCAAACAGTGTAAAATTGGCAGAATTCCGCTTTAAAGCCAACATGAACAAGAAATCAATAGAAAATCTATATCTTAAATTTAGTGACAACAGCTTCCCTTTCTCTGATATGGTCAAAAGCTCCAGAATAGCTATCAAGTGGACCTCAAAGTGAAAGTTTATTTTCCAACATTAACTATATTAAATTATACTATATATCCACAGTCTTTTCATTTGTCAACATTATGGATACTTTCACATTTACACATATACTCATGCATACACAACGCACATTTTTCTCCACCACAGTCAACTTAAACTCTGAGGGGATTAAATGCAAGCGAAATCCCCCAGTGGGGGTTAAAATCTGTGTGTGTATCTCCTCAATCCTCTGCCATCTCTTCCCAGGCTCAAACGGCTTTATTAGTTTTCTTTTTAGCTCAGAAAAGTTGTGTTCTTCACATGAAACAGCAAAACCTTTTAAAACTTTGCCAAGTAAGATCTGACATGGAGGAGGTATTGATGGTATGTTTAATACATTCAAAAAATGAATGCACCATTGTATTATTGTGCTTCCTCTTTTTTTTCTGCGTTAATAGCCTGACAGATACATTTGCTAAAAAGCCTGTTAGCCCAGTAACTTGCAAAAGGGTTGGACATCTGCTAATCTTATGCTTCTAAGAACATTTTGTACACCTCAATCTTTAATTAACAAACACACATTACTATGTATGTCATCATCTGTGTTCCTGCCTTGTCACACACTTTCTTAAAACTAGAACCTTGCATCATGCCTACAGCAACTGTAGAGATACTACATGGACGCCACAAGACATTCATTTTTATTTTCATTAGTAACACATCTAGCTAGGCTGTCCCCACTGCAAACAATGATATTTTGTCACAAGTGATGAAAGAAAACTCAAATGTGATGACTTCACTGTAGCAGTATCTCATTCATAGGAAAAAAATAAACTACAGTCTTGTGAAAAAGTAAGTGCACCCCATGATTTAATACCACCTTTAACAGCAACAGCTTGGAGTAATCGTTTTCTGTATGACAGTCTCTCACATCACTGTGGAGGAATTTTGGTTCACTGTTCTTTACAACATTGCTTCAGTTCATTGAGATTTGCGAGCATTTGTTCAGCTCTCTTAAGGTCCACAGCATTTCAGTCAGGTTGAGGTTTGGACTTTGACTGGTCCATTGCAACACCTTGACTGTTTTGATTTTCAGCCATTCTGTTATAGTTTAGCAGATTGTCTCACATTTGACTCCAGAATACTTTGGTATACAGAGGAGTTCATGGTCAACTCAATGACTGCAAGGTGCCCACGTCTGGGGCTCCAAAACACACCTAAATCATCACTCCTCCATCACCATGCTTGACAGATGGTATGAAGTGTTTAGTGTGAAGTGCTAAAAGGCCGTGTTTGGTTTTTGCCAAATGTGGAGCTATGCATTATGGCCAAAAATCTCCACTTTGGTCTTGTGTGTCCAAATGACATTGTTCCAGAAGTCTTGTGGTTTGTTCAGACAAATTTACAAAGCTAAGCCGTGCTGCTCTTTTTAGAGAGAAAAGGTTTTCTTCAGACAACCTTTCCAAACAAGGCATAATTGTTCTAATATTACTCTCATCAACTTTAATATTTAACATGCTAACTGAAGCCTGTAGAGTCTGAGATGCAATTTCTCTGAACATTGCACAGTCTGACCTTAGGGTGAAATTGCTGGGACGTCCACTCGTGGGGAGATTGTGGCATTGGGACAACAGACACTTGAATGCTCTGGACCAGCAAACTGCCAAATTCCTATAGAAGCAGTAAGGGTGTGGTGTACTTAGTTTTTTCAAAGGACTTTCCTGTGAACACTTTCTTTTTCACATGACTGTAGATGCTCGCATAACTTTTGTTCTGTAGTTATATGGTTTTCTCTGGTTCCAGTCACTGTACTCAGTGGTCACTAATCAGTGGCCACAGATTATTCTGTGGTTTTTTTTGTTTGTTTGTTTGTTTTGTTTTGTTTTTCTGGAATGAAATTTTCACATTGAATTGTTTTCACGTCATTCTACAATCCTGTGAGATCACCAAATGCATTCACCTTTGTTGTATGTGGATGAAAGAGGATATCTCAAAGACAGATCTCTCACAAGATATCAGCTGAACAATCAGTGGAGTTAAAATGCTACTAAAGACAGAATGGAAAGTCAGACAGAAGCTACTGGTATTTTTGGCGCTGCTCTGCAGTTTACTCATGCAGGAATAAGTTTGTTCCAGGCATTTTGATCCAGCTGCAATCAATATTTTTTCATAATAATTGTGAACCAAATGGCAATGTCATTATCACCTTAATCTTCAGCTCCTCGTGGCATTACACAGCTGTATTGTGAGTTTAATGTCATTGTTTAGCTATCAGCACTTTCATAGTGTCATTTTGGCTGCAGCAAGCAGCTGTTTTCAGAGGACAAGTTCCCAAGAGCCACTACCTGCACAGCACCAAACAACAGACACACAGTTTTCCACTAATGCACACAGTCGACTCAAGCGTTCCACAAATAAAGAGGCTGATATTTCACTCAGGTGTTGATAAAGACCAGAGCAGACTGAGGAATATTGGATTTCCATTCACCAGGTGGACAAACTCAAATTCCATATAAATGCTTATTCATTCTTAGATGCAAAAAATCATGTAATCACTGAGTTAATCGGCGATTCTGAGGTCATTGGGTGTTTTGTGTCTTTTAACATGAATGCTAATGGTTTTCTGTAACCACTAGATCGCTGCCCTTAAGTGCACAAAAATCTGGAATAAAAAACATAAAAAAATGTTACTGCAGCATCAATATTGAAGAAAGCTATATGGAAAACTGATTAATCAACTAATTGATTAATCATTTAATTGACCATCCTGTGGCCTTCTTCAGAGGGAACTTGCTCAGTGGTCACCATGTGAACCAAGAAAAGACACAGAAGTATCAACACCTTCACCCATAAAGAAATGTCTATTACTTGAGCCTAAAACTTTATGAAACCAGAGTAAGTACCATTCGCTGACAGTTGACATCTCGAGAAAACTGGGTTTAAACTCTTCTATCACAGGGGCATTTTGCTCATAATATCTATAATAACTTCTGTATTTCTATGTGGAGTTTTCTTCCTGTTTGAATTCATCCAGTAAAGGTTGTGACAGTTCAGATGCTAAATGGCTAATAGCCACCAGTATACGGTCAGCTGAGAATGTGTAGCCTCCAAGATGCAGCTGTGATGAAATGTGCAAAGAAAAAGAAGAGAAGAAGTAATAAAGGAGTGGTGAAGAGAACAAGACATAATGGGAAAGAAGAAGACAGATGGAGAAAGAAGGATAGAAATCTGTAGCCACTGTACAATGTTGTTACTGTGTGTGTGTGACAGTAAGAGATAGAATATGTCATGTGTGTGAAGGGGTAGCGTGGAAGAGAAGAGCAATAAAGGCCAGGCTTCTTCGAAGAGACTCACTCTCACTGTCACATCGATCAGACTACAGCATCATACACATTCATGCAGCAGACACCCTGCTCTTCCTGTGAGCTCAAATCCTGAAAATATGGCATAGAAGTACAGCAAGGAGGCTGTTTTTTTATTGATTACAGACGAGGTTGTTTTCACACATACACAAATAAAAATACAAAGAAGACTGATAATCCTCCTGTGTCACTAAATATCAAAACTATAACCCTGCAGCTAGTTATCTTAGCTTAGCATAAAGATCTGAAGCAAGGGAAAACAGTTAGCCTTTTGTCAGAAGCAACATATCTGCCTTGTTGGCTTCAGCAGTAGCAGCAGTGTTCACTGTCATTTCACGTCACAGTTACAGGCATTACAGATATTAACAACATCCGTAACAACAAGAAAGTGTTGCAATAACACCACCAAAAATCAAAGCACAACTATGTGCAAGTGACACCCATGTCATATCACCTATATTTGTTCATCAAAGTTACACTACAAGATATAAAAGATCTCTGGCCGCAAAGGTGGTACCGCTGTACCTTCGTCCTGATGGTAGCATGAAGTATTCACCGTAAAGAGGGTGCAATAAATCACTGAGGATCTCTCGCCCCTTTCCCAACCACTCAGGGCTCACCACTCAGGTGGCTCCAGAGATGTTGTGAATGTAATGAAGGAGGTTTTCATCCAATATAACAATAGGGTACTCTAAGAAATACACTTACATACAGCTTTGGAAAAAATTAAGAGATCACTCCAAAATGATCAGTTTCTCTGATTTTGCTATTTATAGGTATATGTTTGAGTAAAATGAACATTTTAGTTTTATTCTATAAACTACTGATAACATAAATTCCAAATTCCAAACCTTGTATGTGGCTTGATTCATGCGTCCTTAGCAAAGACGAATCTGCCCGACTCCAGCCTTACTGAAGCCTCCCCAGATCATCACCGATCCTCCCCCAAATTTCACAGTGGGTGCGAGACATTGTGGCTTGTAGGCCTCTCCAGGTCTCCGTCTAACCATTAGACGACCAGCTGTTGGACAAAGGTGGAAATTAGACTCATCAGAGAAGATGACTTTACTCCAGTCCGCTATGGTCCAATCCTTATGGTCTTTTGCAAACTTCAGCCTGGCTCTTCGCATGAATCAAGCCACGTACAAGGTTATCCTGGAAGGAAACTTGCTGCCTTCTGCTCTGACAATGTTCCCCAACTCTGAGGATTGGTTTTTCTAGCAGGACAATGCTCCATGCCACACAGCTAGGTCGATCAAGGTGTGGATGAAGG
>VUQI01019333.1:34855-51422 GCA_015106735.1 Paratilapia polleni | reverse complement strand
TCCAGCAAAAAATTTTAATTCTTTCCTTTCTTCTGTTGTTCATTGTTTGGGTGTTGGACTGTTAATTGGACAATATCAAGGCACCTAAAGGCATCATCATCATCATCATCATCATCACCACAGACCGATGGGCATTTTGCTGAAAAAAATGTTAATTTATATAATAAAAATACTGTTATAAAGAGACATTAACAGAGTGGATCAAAATGAGATATATCAGTTTAGTCATTAAGCTACAGATGATGCCAATGTCCTGCCAAAACCTTTGAATTAAGCAAGCACACATACAGACAAACACACACACTGCCACTCAATAGACACCTGTGGATTCTTGACATTTTCAGAGCTGCAGCCTGTTCTACCACTAGAGAAATGCATTGATCGGGTCTCTCAGTGATGAAAATGCCCCAGATTAATTGTTATTATTATGTGTTCCCATACATTTAGATTACATAGTTTTATAAACACAATGAATAAACTTTATATAGTCTAATGTATATTTGTCAAACCAAGCAAAACCATATTAATATATTTAAAAGACACTGGGTTTATTGGGAGGCCTACTATCACTGTTCGTTTTCAATTTGCTTGACACGTTAAAATTTTTAAGCTTATTTACTATATGTCAAGATCCAAATGCAATCTGTTGGTGTAGAAATACACTCAGATCACTACAAGTTCACCACACAGATAAGACAGAAGACACTATTTGCAGCAATGCATTGCTAATGAGAACAGTGACACCTCAGGAGAATTTAGTGATACTCTAGCTAATAAAACACAGAAACATTTAAGACGTCATTTAAACGTGACTGACAGTATCAAAAACTAATTATAAACCAGTATTTGTGTATTAGATAACCTGCTTTCTTGGTGTCTCTGCTCCATTCAGTGCGCTCCAGTGAACCGTACTGGTGCTTCTTATCCATCGGTCCAACAGCTGCTCTTCTATTCTCTGTGTGCTTCCAATTGCAGAGGCTGGGGGACAGCAAAGACAGCTACAGGGGAGGGTCTTGCAGTCTCGGTTGCTGTGTTTCATTAAGTCATCGCCAGTCAGTCAACAACCTGCCCAGGCAGAGATAGCGAGATGCTCCATCGATCCCCACCCGCTCCGACAGGTTACGGTGTACTTGTGTGCGTGTGTGTGTGCGCGCGCGTGCTGAAAGATCCCAGTGTTAATACCTGGTCAATACTAATGCTGACTTGATAGCAACTAAATAGCGGCATCTGGTGGTATTTGCGTTCGCTTACAGCCAGGTCCATCATGTGTTTTGCCTCTGTAAACCACCACAGTGGATTTTAAATCAAACAATTAATGTGTGATTAAAGTCCAGACTTTCAGCTTCAATTCAAGGAGTTTTAGAAAAAAAATTCCATTAACTGTTTAGGACTTAGAGACATTTTTTATACACTGTTCCCCATTTTCAGGGGCTCAAAATTAATTGGACAAAGTAATATAATTTTAAGCACAAGGATTATTTTTAGTATTTGGGTGAAAATCCCTTGCAGTCAATGACTGCCTGAGGTCTAGAACCCATGGACATCACCAAATACTGCATTTCATCCTTTGAGATGCTCTGTTAGGCCTTTATTGCAGCCACCTTCAGTTGCTGCTTGTTTGTGGGTCTCTCTGCATTCAGTTTTGTATTTAATAACTGAAAAGCATGTTAACCCCATGACAACACTTCAGAATTTACCCCGCTACTTTTATCAGCATGCCATAACATTGTCTCCACCATGTTTGACATGTTTGTGGTATGCTTCGCCATACTTTTCTCTTCCTATCATTCTGGTACAAGTTAATCTTGTTTTCACGTGTCCAAAGATCTTTTTTCCATAACTGTGCAGGCTCTTTTAGATGTTTTCCGGCCTTCTTGTTAAGTACAACCAGTAGTTTACACCTTGTTGTAAACCCTCTGTATTTCCATTCATGAAGGTGTCATGATTGTAGACTTTGACAGTGATACACCCACCTCCTCTACAGAGTTCTTCACTTGGTTAGATGATGTGAAGTTGTTTTCCTTAACCATGGAAATAACTCATGCACTTCAGTTTTCTTCTGTGGTCTTTCAGGACTTTGGTGTTGCTGAGCTGGCCAGTGCATTCATTCTTTTTAAGAATGCAACAAATTGCTGATTTGGCCAGTCCTAAAGTTTCTGCTCTCTCTTTGATAGGTTTATTTTGATTTTTCAGCCTAATGATGTCCTCCTTCCCTTGCACTGCCATCTCATTGGGCCTCATATTTAAAATTACAGTGAAAAGCAAGAAAATACAAATTCAACACTTTGAATCAACTTCAGATATTATATCTGCCTCATTTGTCATGTAATAACAAGGGATCAGGCCTCACCTGGCCATGAAACTGCTTGTCAATTGTCCGATTATTTTTGAGCCTCAGAAAATAGGCGACTGTATATAAAAACAGCTGCAATTCCTAAACAGTTAAAGTAAATGTTTTGTAAAAGCCCTTGAATTAAAGCTGAAAGTCTGCACTTCAATCACATCTTGATTGTTTGATTTAAACTCTACTGTGGTGGTGCACAAAGGCAAAACTACAAAAACTGTGTCTTTGTCCAACAAATTATGGACTTAACTGTACATGTGAAAGTTTTCTCCGTTGTGCTAAGATTTGAGCAGCTATTTGCTACTTCTGTTATAAAAATCCAACAAATGTTTAGAAAACAAAATCCATTTATTTACACAATTACATTTTGATTTATAATCACATCCTTTATATATGACATATAAGAAAATAATGTGCAAAATATATCATGAATTTCAAACTCGTGATATTACCCTGCAGGCTATTTGACACACATACACACACATGATTGTTTTTTCCACACACCCAATAACACATCATTTCCATTTCCTGAGGCTGTGATCTTTGCTGCCGAACATCATACCTGTAGCACATTAAAATAGGCTGTTCTTGAGTATACAATATATATATATATATATATATATATATATAAAAGCAAGACAGCTGAAGCAATGATTGTGTCAGATCTCAAACATCCATGGGTATCTCAGAGAATATCATATGACGACTGTATGTGACAGGGATGTTTCCACAATTGTGACATATACAGTAATTACAGTTACAAGCATAATCATGTTGTATGTTGTCACACAAAGCTGTTCCAGAAACAAATAAACAATAAACAATTTTGCAGTTTTAGTGCAAAAGAGCCACTTTAGCACACTTATCTACTTCATTTAACACAGTGCCGTAAGTGGATGGGGGTTAGGGTTGATTTTCACACCTCAGTAAATTGAAGTCATTTACCGGCATGTGTTTAACTTTCATTTTCTTGAGTCCCCCACTGTTTAGTTGTTTGACATGTATATTATAAGGCACGCAAAGCATAATCTGTCACCTCCGGTTCGTAGACAGTGGCTGTGTATGTTGTTTTTGTTCTGTAGTAATTCCTGACATTGCACATGGTTTTTACAGTGTGATTCTGGTAAATTTCTGGAAAGTCTCCAAACACTAAACACGAGGCCATTGTCAACATTAGCACCCTATTAACAGCTTACATTATGTAACAGGTACATGAATAAAATGGTATTTGAAAGACTGTGTCAGGACAAAAGCTGTCATTGTATCAGTTTTTCAATTATTTGAATATTTCAATAGGTGACAGGTCACGTTTGTCAGCATTCTGTTGTGTATATCGTGTGTGCTTTTATGTGTGTGTGTGTGTGTGTGTGTCAATGACGCAGTAAAAGGTAGTGTGTCTATGAAGTAGAGCAACTGTTACAAAATCAAATCTGCTCCATGAAGTGATGACCTTTTGAAGCAAAATTTCCAGATTGCTGAATTTTTATTATGCCACATGATTGCTGATCCTGTTACCCATGTAATCAGCTACATACCTTTGCTTACTTGATCTTCGCTGCTGGTCTCTCCAGTGTCAAGAGACAACATTGTTCTTTGGCATTATTCCAGCTGGCATATACTCACTGCCTGCCTTAAAGTGTGCACAGCAGGCTATTCATAAAGAGTGAATCACTGTCAGGTTCAATCAAAACCTGCAGTAAAATCTTTGCTCCTGCAACTGTGCAAGCAGCCTACAGGTTATTCCACCAACTGCAAAAACTGATACTAGTAAAGTAGACTTATATTTTGCTCAAGTTCCTTTTGAATTAAAGTCATACATGCCAGTCGCTCCAGACTGTCAGAAGTGAAACTCTGGTTTCAGAAGCAGCTCATTATGACTCAGAGGTAAATCCTTCATGTGTCGGATTAGATGTTTTAAAGAGACAAAGGCCATTCCCACTACCAAAACAGAGCATGGATGGTCTTAATTCTCAAGTGTCTCTGTGGGGTCACTTCATCACATCAGTTGATGATGCCAGCAAATGTATTGATAGGTAGAGGAAGTCCTTTGCTCATATACTTGCTCAGTCCAGCATCTTTATCCTCTCCCAAGTTGTATTTGGACCTCATTGTTTTCTGGACGCAGTATCCTGGATCCAGACAGGGGAAGATCTCGATGCTAAAAGACAAACATGTTCAGCATAGAGATCAGTTTGGAATGCACAGAAACTAAGTAGGCCCTAATTTGAAATATTAACTGTACGGTTCCGCTTTAAAACTCAGGATGGCCGGTACTCTTATATTCCAAAGAAGCCTTAATCAAGTGAAGCTCTCTTTGATCAGCTAGTGCTTTGTTAGCAATACAGCATCATGCATATTTTTTTCCTCAACAATGAAACACCAAGCACTTAGACCTTTTTTCAGCGGTATAAAAAAATTTAAACCATAGACACTACAACTGAAACTAGACTCTTTTACCTCTGTACATTTTTGTAGGTCCTATGATAATCTCTGTCCAGTGTAACAGTGAAAGATCGACTTTCCAAAGTGCGAATCTTAATGTTGCAGGTTCGAATCCTTGGCTCCTGTAAAATAAAGAACTTTATTGTTAAAATAACATAGGCAAACAGCCTGTGAGATTATATCTGCTAGATATATTTGAATGTGCTTGTGGTATTGCCTCAACTCACCACAATGTTGTTTTTCGTTTTTACAGCGGTGTCATTTATTATCACCGTCAAACAGTTCAGATCTACGAGATAAAAGATCCAAAACATATGGGGCATGAGATTAAGACACAGAATTTAAAAATACAGACATATTTTTGACTGAAAGCAAGGATCACTGAGTAAGCTAAACATAGTACTGCACCTTCTGCTTCACTGGAAGGAATGGCATTGATCTGAGCACCTGACATCCTGAGCGAAATTCCTTCGTCGACGTCTCGCCCACTTAATGTCATCTGGACCCATATAGAAATAGACACAGAAACACAAACAAGCATGTGTCAGAGGTTATACATTCACACAAATGCATGAACATAAACAACACAATCAGGAAAGGGAAATTTCTCAGCATATCTTCTGGTATTTGATAAGGCATTTGGCTAAACCAGTACTGACAGCAATCCAGTAAGGAAACTAGGGAGCTAAAAAAAGCAACTTACCTTTTTGTAATTCATTGAGACAACAGCTCCGCACACCTCCCCCGAGCTCTTCTTGTGTTTATCTCCTTGTTGGTTAGAGGTATGTTGTTAAACTTGGCTGTGCACAGTAACAGCAAAGCATATAATAGCTGAGAAAAAGACATTTTTTACCTCTAACAGATGCAGAGATATGCCTGAATTCAGGGAACTCCACCTCCAGATGGGTAAGGAACACATCCTCCACAGGCTCCTTTGTCATGTTGGTGAATGAGATCTAATGGAAATCAAGTTAGTTTTAAAAATGAGTTGATATTTGAAAACTGTCACTGTGGATGAGCACATGCAGACTGTTGAATTCATTTTGCTCTGAAAGAAGGAAGGAAGAAAAAAAAACCCCACAGAAAATGTGTATGAAAATGCTACCTTAACAAAGTAGATGGCAAAGTAGACAGGCTGCTGACCAGTACGGACATAGTAGGAAATGATATCAGAGATGAAGGGCTCTTTTGGGCTCTCGCTGGTTGCTTGTTGCTAGAGAAGAAAAAAGTCATGTAAAATTAACCTGTCTGCACAATGCTGTAACCACAAAGTCATTTTGATCTCACCAAAATGTTGTATCAGAAACAGATGTCACTAAAAGGTCCACTGATGGTAAGAAACACAACAGTGCTTGCTAATTACATTTAACAGAGTCACTGTTTACAAAGGCTATTCTTGTTTAAGTTGACAGTTCAAGTCTTATGCACCATATGGACCCCCACCCCCAAATATATAGCATACATAGCTTTGCATTAAAAATCTAATTTAATCAAGCTAAGTATGAGGAAAAAAGGAAAAGAAGGAAATCTCTTAACCAGAGTGTGCTGAGAACTTTCTACAACACAACAGCCTTTTCTTTGAATTTTCAAAAACAAAACTCACATCAAGCAATGAAATGCAACAGTAATTTTACATGTATATATTACTGTATTCAACTTCATTTACAGTATTTTTCCATTTTTCAGTTTCAAAGTAGTTCTATTTCCTGTTCGAGCTTACAGAGCAGTGTCAAGAAGTCTTTGACAACAGCTTACTTTACTTGCGGTTTCGGGGAACTCAACATATTTATTTTCCTCGCAGTAAGTTATGTAATGCAGCTTCCTGTGTTTCACCTCATACACCTCAACATACTTAAACTTGAGAATCAAGTTACCATTGTCTGCAGTAATTCTTCATTCCCATTTAGTCATACATATTAATTTATCTAACAAAGACCTGCTTTCAAAAGGCCGTTTTCTTTTTAATATGTTTTATCATACCGTCTTAGCCAGGTTGGGAATCATGCAGCCCAAACTCTTGATGTTACAGTTGTACCATGGGTCTACATTGCTCAAATAGGAACCAAGAGTGCAGGGATTCCCCTTGGATTGATAGTGGTTTTCCTACAAACAAGGAACATGAAAACCATAAATATCCCAAATGTGGCTAATCAGCAGTAGTTAAGGCACAAGACAAGTGTGTAGGTTTGCATAAAAAAAAGTATTGCATGTAAAACAATTTGTAACTTGCATTTTAGAAACTTCTTAATAACATCAGATGAGGAGTGAATAAGGATTACTTGAATAAAAGCACATTCTTACTAAGAAAAGTGAGAAATAAAGTGTGGAGTTTTGCATTCATTACCATGAGATTTAAAAAAAAAAAAAAAAGCAAAGTAGGAAATTGTTCTCAGGTTGAGTTGAACTGCAGCCAAATTAACTGTTTCATACAGCATCGATACATTACCACATAAAATAAACACAATGACAACTTTGTGATGGGAACTTTCACATAATGATCTGGTTCAGCAGAAGCCATTTGTTTCTTTATCTTTGGAGGTGTGTTGACATTTACAAAATAACCAGTGGTGTGTTGACAAGAGGAAGTTCCCTTACCTTGACTGAGGAGATGGGAATCGGAACACTGCAAACAGGGATGTAGTAAAACTGGAGGTTGATTTTCATAGTAAGAAAAAGTCTTCGCGCTTCCCTTTTCCTGCAAAGGCAAATCACAGATTCATGAGGAACTTAAAAGTGTGTTCAACAAGCTTGGATTTCTGCAATAGAAGAAGTACTCTTTTGGTTCACAAACCAGCAAGAAAGTAAAATAAGTGACACTTAATATAAATAAGAACCGGAATCAAATGGTATTGTTTTGTCACTGTACCTGAATGTAAACCTTTATACAATATATAAGTAAATACAAGTTTTAATTCAAGAATTTGATGTGAACATTCCCCATCTACTGTACCTTCCTATTTCTGTGACAATGTCATTTCATTTCATGTTCAATGTTAGTGTACCTCCACAACTGTCACACATTTAAATATGTTTCTTAAACTAGAAAGAATTGTTATTGTCATGTTGTAACATGCTTATGTTTAACATTACAAGGAAATACTTTTTGCTTATATCATCGTTTCATATAAACTGGCCAAGACATCTTACACTAAGACACTTAGTTTTTTCTTTGTAAAAAGACATTACAAGTAACATACTGAGAAAAAAATATTCATTGTCTTGGTTACTGCATTATAACACTGACCATCCAAACTCATGTGAAAGAGAAATCTATGTAGTTACTTGCAGATCTAAGCCACAAGAAAATAGTTCCCTTTTGCAACTGTTTACACATTGTTAAATTTGCTAGCTTGGCTCGAAGCCACATCTCTAAAACGACTACATTATGGTGCAATAAAAGTATAAATCATAACAATTGACAGTAATATATTTAGTCACATAAGAACCTACTTGCAATACTAAAAGCAACAAAGCAAAATTCTGCAGTTGCTATTAAAGCATCTTCATCAAAAAATGTATTCATCTTGTGACGTGAATAGTCCTTCACCTGAAGAAGTAATAGGCTTTAGCCAGGCGGCCCAGCACCCTGTCACTCCCCATGATGACTATCCTGGCAGTAAACTGTCTCTGCTGCTTGGGGAAGGGGTTGTACATCACGCTGCTTCCTGCCCTTCTCTGCAGAGTGGCCCCTCTTCTTCCTCCCCTCCCTCCACTTCCTCCTACTCCTCCAAGGCTCGCCTGGTCCTCCATGTTTTCCTGTATCAGCACCATACTGTCTTTTACAGTTGGTTTCATTTTGATGCCTCCACGCCTTAACAGTTTCATTGACTCTTGCTCACTAGGAGATAGAGAAGGTATGATCATTAAATGTTTGTATAAAAGTTTCCTGCGGTAAATGCTGTTTGTGAGGATCTGTTAGCATAACTTTATGTCAACATGGACATCTATGGCTCAAAAATCTATTTCACAGCATGCTTTTGGAGTTTTGCTTTATACTACAAGACCTGCATATTAAACCATGCAAAACTAGAAGAAAACCTTTTATTATTATAAAATAGCAAAGATTAGATTTACGTTTTGCATTGTTCCCATGATCCACTCATGCTGACAGTGTCCAAAGATGACGATGGGGATGGCTCAGTGCTGGGTGGCAGGTCCCTTTCAATACCACTGTCATTGGACATAATGGAGAAGCGCGTCATGTCACATGGCATCGTGTCGGTGGGCGATTCACCCAGCTCAGGGTCCTCCTGCTCTTGGATGAGGGAGAACTGGTCTGACATGGAACTGGATCGAAACCACTTGGCCAGCTCTCGCCCTGTCAACAATTTGAACATTCAGATGTTACTCATATGAAGCTATACCCTGAACCATGTGAGCAGACAATAGAAAACATTGCTTAGTCCTTTCAATAAATGTCACAGCTGCTCTCACTGCATTTACTCACTGACAGCTGTTATACTTATGTCTACTTAAAACACAAACACATGCATACTAAAGATGCCTCCTTCTGTCACATCATCAACAAACTGCAGAGTTTTCTCATATGTGTGAATGTTTTCTTGTTTTGTTATAGTTCTGCACCCATGGGAGCTCTTAACTGTGCTTAAATCTGAATAATCTATTCTCTACTGTGCTGAGATGGAGTGAACACATTTGGTCATTTAAAAATGACTAAATCACTATTTCACTCACCATGCTGTAAATGTACACATATCTCAGTTACAATCAGTGGGCTCCACTGATTCAAGCCAAGACTGGTTTAAACCACTTTGTTACATTAAGCGGGTTAAGTTCTGATAAACTGAAATCTACTTAGAGACAAACAATCTATCCTCAGATACTCTGGCAAGCAGACAGACATTTTGATGATGTTCACAGTGTCAGACTGACTAATCTACTTCGACTTTACTGATTTCAGATATATTAAAAAGTGACAGTCAAAAGTACCATTTGGTAATTGAGCTAATCAAATCTAAGCTAGCCGTTTTTAAAATAAACTTTGATTTGGAAAGAATTTTTCAGTATTACTTTTGTAAAAGAGTACAAAAGGTAACTTTCTGGAACAAATACAAAACCTGGCTTTGCTAATGATGAAACATGTCTCTGCTATCAAACAAGAAAACAATTCAGCAAAGGTAGAAAAAAATCTTTTTTCCTTTTTCAGGTCATTTGAGTTCCAGGTCAGTTGGCCTTTCTATTTTTAGTATATCACCCCAGCCTCAGCCTAATTCATTTCATCTTATGATTAGCAACAGCTTCCTCTAGAACCCCGCCAGCATCACGAGCCACTCACAAATATCCAGATCCTCTGTCCACAGGTGGAAGCTCATCTCTGGGTTAGGAAGAGGGCAGTCACATAGTGGTCCACCAGACAATGGCGCTGCATTACACACAGCGGAAAGGAGAGAGAGAGAGGAAGAGACCAAAACTGTCACAGTGACCATCAAAACAAAGCACTCGACACCTCCACAAATTCGTCTGTGTGAACCCCCCTGTCCATCCTTCAGTCTTCCAGCTGTGATGAAGCTGGGGCAAGTTCATCAGATCGACTGATGTGATAATAGCGCGGAAAAGAGTATCATGAAAGTAAATATCCGGGGATACTAATAATAAACACAACTGACTTCACAGATTTGGCCATAGAGGTAACAACTAAATATGTCTTGTCTGATCTTAGCAGCAGACAGTGTGTCCAGCCCTTGTAAATATATAAAACATGTCCATCACAGATAATGCTTGCAAAATACACTGAACACTACTGAAGTGGCTTACAGTTTACAGCTTGGTTAGACTAAGCTCAAGAAAATGTTGAGATACTGTGGGCACACCAAATGAAGGGCCTGTGTCAAATTTGTGACGTGCAATGTGCAATTTGCAACAGCATCATTTCTGCAGTCATTCATTTTGATGATTCTCCTGCTACACTTACAACCCATGCATGAACAAGACAGAGCCCTGAAGACTTGCAAATCTCTAAGTTTTGCGAGAAGCAATCATTTTTGAAATGTGACACTGCAGTCATTTTTTTATGTGAATGTAAGCAGTGCTCACAAATCACTTCTGTGAAACAGCCCAGAGCATTTCAACATTTCTCAGACAGCAAACTTGTTTCCTTTTCAGGGAGCTCCTACCTGAGTCTGCGTTGGTAATAATCTCGCTGTACAGCTGGAGAAGACGGCTCCTCAGCGCTTCCCCCTCCCCTCTGCCTCCCTCCTCCATGCTCTGCTCTAGCGTCGCCAACACTTCCTGAAAATATGGCTCAATGTCTTGCCCCATGTCCTGTCGCAATACACACAAACAAGTGATTGAACACACATACTCACAGGAAAATAAACACATACAGATGATGTATTCATAGCAAAGAGGTGAGGGGTCATAAGCGTGTGTACGTCTGCCCTTGTGTGTGTTCTGCTGAGGTCTTATGTTAGGAACAGTGCCAGGAGACATTTCCACCATGCAGCTCAGAAACAGCAGACCTTCATTCACAATGTTTGACATGACTCTTACACAGTTTTTAATCCACATGCAATAACTGAACAACTTCCTGCCATCAACAGAAACCTGGCCAGACATTTGCTAATGCTGCTTTTACCCTCCTGGGCCAGTCTGTTCAGTATCTGTAATCACTTGAAAATCTCAAAACATGCCATACTGGTAGAGGTCATGCAGATGATTTCTTTGTACACGAACGTCAAGGACTTGAGTCTCTCCACAACGGTAATGTGCATTCACATAGGTTTTTTTTTCTTTTAAATCTCTCTACAAATAAAAAAGACATAATATCTTCTTCTTATGATTTTCATTGGACAGATTAAAGAAGAAAACTAAAAAACAAAGTAAATGGACTGGTACTTATATAGCACTTTTCTACTCTATGTGAGTACTCAAAGCACTTTATACTACATGTCTCATTCACCCAATCACACACACATTTATACAAGCACTTTTTCTACATTTAAGTGCTTTTCTGACATTCACTTACACATTCATACTCTGATGAGTGCATCAGGAGCAATTTGGGATTCAGTATCTTGCCCAAGGACACTTCAGCATGCAGACTGGAATTGAACCACCAACCTTCTGATTAGTAGACAACCTGCTCTACCTCCTGAGCCACAGCCGCCAGTAGCAAAGCTTAACATTACTCCCTCAGTGTAGAGCTAGATAGTCATCTTTTCTACAGTAAGTTTACCAGAACATCTGATCTTACTTCCACCAGTCACTGACTCATTTTAATGGGTTTAGCTAAATAAGCTTATCTGAGTGAGTGAGGGAAGGGTCCATGTTGTGGTATGACGAGAGAGCGCTTGTTTATTACATCCAGCCTACTTGCTGTCTACATTAAACTGAAGATTGGCATGTCACATTTACTGAAACAAAACATTTGTGCAAACTTGGTGAAAATATTGGATGAGCTTAGCATTGAGCAACTTAAAGCAGAGTCACATTTGATCTAGATGGTAAAGTTAAAAGGAAACAGTGAATTCTGAGCCAGGATCTAACTAGAAAAAATGTAAATCATACAGAAAATGTCCACATTTACTTTACAAAGCAACGAAACAAAGCTCCAAGTATAAGTACAAGTCTACTGACCTTGAGGACTTGAGCGAGTTTTGGCCCATGGCACTGCTCTGTTCCTAAAGCAGCCTGTATGGAGTGTTGGACCACACTGCGCATGTGATCTAGAGGATTTAGAAATCGACCTGAAGCTGTAGCTGATACCTCAAAATCCCCCGACACAACTCTCATCAAGGAATCAGAGAAGACCTCTGGTTCAGCTAAAACAAAAACCCTGCAGATATTTAAAAAGACAACGAAGTTTGAGGGAAAAAAAAACAACCTTTTCAAACAGTCAGTTCTATTAGGCTTTGACCAGGCTTTCACTCAAGAAGTACATTATTTACAGATAACTCACCTCTCCTGAAAGGGATAGTGCACATTTTTTAGTCTCTGCTCAGCTATGATCATCCTCTGGTACATCAGACCTGTGGATCAAAGCAGCATTTAATGATAATGTGTGGTTGCAATCATCATACAACAAAGAATTTTTCTATTTCAGTTAATAAAAGATACATTTTAAAATGACAAAGCACGTGTGCTTCACTTTTGCCGTCTTGGAAGTGGTTTAAGACGGACAGGAAATGATTTCAGTGTTAAGTAGGCGATAACTACTGTTTTGATTTACTCATCTCCTTTTGGAAATGAGACACTGTCTATCGTCACACAATCATAACATGACAAAAGGCCAATAAATAAATATCACCCTTATTGGTGATGTCCTGCTTGTTGTGCTTCTTGTGTAACTGATCTGATCGAGCAGCTGTTTAAGCAGGTTGTTTTAACATATACAAGCCTCTCACCACCCCATATTTCAAATTTAATCAGCAAGTCAAGGTCAGAAATAATACCTGGAATGAAGCGTTCAGTTTTTATCTGTCTTGTGTAGCTAAGGCCCACAGTGCAGTAGGGATGAGGAAACGTCAGCAGTCTCTTACAAAAATCGTAAATCCGCTTGTAGAGTTCATCTGGAATGTAGGCTGTCTGAAATGTCACCAAACACACACACACACACACACACATATACACACACACACAATAAGGTTACAAGTAATATGAGTAGGGGACACTACCATTTTCCCTTGGTAGTTTCTCAGCGTTGGTATGAGGAAAAACAAAATGCAAAGACTTATATTCCAGGAATTAAAACACAAAAACCTTCTATTAGACACTACTGATATTACCAGCATTGAAACGCACTACATTCCATGCCTTAAAAGCAATGCCCAAGTTATTTTTTTGCATTCCAATGAAACACTGTATAAATATAGAAAAGAATAAGCAAATGTCAGTTCAATATATTTATCTAGCTATATTCAGTTTAATATAACCACGTACACACCTCAAATGGACCAGAAGAATTAACTGAAGTAACTGAACTGAACTGAATTAAATTAACGGTTAAATTAGTATTCATACATGCATGTATTCAGCAATTTTGTAAAAAAGTAGAAATAAGCAGGTCTTGGGTATCTTATTTATGGGTAGCAGAGTACCAATGTGGCAGAAAAACTATACCTGGAAGATGGCATACATCAGTGTGTGAAGCAACGGTATGATGCATTTGCGAGAGTCCCATCTCTCAGCCTGCAGAGAAAACATACAGTATGACAGGGCTCCACAGCATTTCCTTCAAAAACATATTTCAATAAATTAATCGAATTTCAGTTTCTGTGAATCCCAGGTCACTACAGTTTCCTTCTTCTATGAAAAGGGAAGCTAGAAAATGTTCAGAAGCTCCAGTGTTTGCTGGTTTGTGATGTATTTCTTTAAAATTGTAGTTTAAGTGTCAGCTTCAAAGTACCTTTTCCAGCTCCTTTATCAGTAACCACACCAAAGATAAGCTGTTTGCAGGATTCTTTTGAACCTTCTTATGAAGTGTCCATCTCAGCATCCCTGCACACACACACACACACACACAAAACTTTGTAACACATGCAATATTTCCAGAGCACTAAACACACTTGCTGAATGTGTAAATGTTTTCTCCATACCAGTGCTAATCCAAACTATGTTGATGACTACCAACAAAATGAGTCATCATACTGCTGACGTGGCTGAATATTCCACAGTGTGATTAATGCTTACTGACACTAGCTGGCTCCACTAAATAGCTGTTATGGGTGGAAAGGTTTACAAGCTGGAACAGCTTTGGGTACAGAAAAACAGAAACAAATGACATCTCCAGCTCAAGTTAGTTTTGAATTTGACTGCATTCTCTAACAAAAATCATGAAGCTGATGTCTTGGTTGTTGCCACTGTTTGATACACTTTAAGTCTCAGTGATATAATCAAATGGCTCGCAGGAATTTTTATACATGAGAACAGAGTCAATAATAAACACTGACAAAATTTCATCACCACTAAGAAAACCTTTTATATCTTTGATATTATTTTGACAGGGTGATTGAGATAATTTTTTACCTTTGTTGAAACAGTCAGAGTGCTGCTGCTGGTCTGTATCTCTGGGCAGCACAGCCTGGATGCTGCGGTAGAGCTCTGGCTCTGGAACTGTAGGGGAGCAGCCAGCTGACAATAAAGGTTGAGACACTAAGAGTTAAAGTCTGAATGGTTTTGCTTCAAGTTAAACACAACATCAAATCTTCTTTTGGAATGAAAACCAGGCATGGAAATATATACTGCATACTGCTTAAATGACAGAGAGCGCAGACACATGTTACTAAGGGTAACTATGTACAAATCAAGATCAAGTCAAATTGATAAATTTTTCTGCAAATATTTGTACAATTGAGCAGAGTGTGTGCTTATTTGAGTAAGTGTTCCGTACCTGTTTGCTCCATGCTACACATATAGTTTGAGTTATCCCAGAGGGCCGTGTTGGTCATGTCTCACAGACATCATGTGTCTATCAGCTGCAGACAGGAAGAAGACATGGAAAGTAAACGTCACTTATGTTCTCTCATGTCAAACACTAAGTGGACAGACTGCCTGGTGACTGACTTTGTTTTTCAATACTAGAGCTTTATGTGTTTTCAGTGGAGATATTTCAAAGTTCACATTTGTTCTGACGATAATATATCTCTGTTTCAATGTGTCTTTAGAGAAGACACATTTTGCATTTGTGTGTGGTGAATGTTTAAAGTCTACCTACATAAACGCCTACATACACACACACACGCACACACCGTGTGTGTGTGTGAAACTGGTCCCACACTAACCCTCCAAAAATGTTAAAAGTGCCTATAAATAATACAGTCTACTTCAAATGGTTAAGCCACTTATTTTATGCCAAGTCCCACACAGGTTTATGAGGCACCTGTCAAGCCCCCGTAACACAAATTCATTGTGACATTTAGAGAGAACAAATCATCCACTGTGGCGATGGTTAGTTTAGTTTCAGATCCTTTATGTACACCATGAATGATATGCGAGATCAGCAACAAACCCTGCTTTCTAAGGAACTGCTGCATTTGTGGAGACAGCTTGTTATAAATATTTATACTTAATTCTTAAAACCCCTTAATTCTCTACTCACAATTCACTGATCATTAAAGTCATCCTCATGTGACCACTTTTGTAAAAATAAGGAGATTGTGGAGCTGAATAAAATAACTTTAGTGTAAAGGGAGCAAAAGAAATGAACCTAAGAAACCTAATGTACCATGACTAACAGAAACAAGTCCAGGTCTAAAATAAGACAAAACCAACTGTTTTCAAATAGTAATTAGTTAGTTAAAAACAAAATATCAAAACTTATATTTGTAGCCCCACACAAGGTGACACTATGACCATCCGAATCTATTGCTAACAATAAGCTGGTGTAAAATGGAGATAATATCACATAAACTTACCCTGTTCCATATAGGCACAAACAAATATATCGTCCAAGTCTGTGAGATTCACACACTACACGGGCTGTACTGAAACTAACATGTAAGTGACAAGGAGACAGAGAGAGACTGAGAGCGAGTGAGAGAGTGAATCACAGGGAAGTGAGGACAGCGATTCATTTCTGAATGTATTTATTTCCTCTTGTGAGAGGGTAAACTTTGTGGGTATGAGCTCAGTAATTCTGGCATTGAAGAAGGAAGGTGTAAGGAGGGTGGGGAGGGTGTCTGTGCAGGTGTTTGAATTGGCTGAATGTAGTTGGATTTGTTTCTATTTTTAGACCTCTGACTCACAAGTTGTTTTCTCACATTTCTAAACTTTTACACCTGGCACTTGCTCTCATTCTCCCACCTCCAAGTTTTCCCATTTCAC